>DVZL01008913.1:0-10025 GCA_018236625.1 Lasaia peninsularis | reverse complement strand
ACAAACACAAGTATCTGTTACACGCATACATACTCTGTTGTCAAATTGTTTCGTTTGACATTTAATATTTTTAAGGTACATTTAATATTTTTTATATTTTATTTAGAAAACTATAAAAGAGTTTTTAATTAACTTTCGACTATATAGGTCGAATTTCGACCACCAGGCTAACACTAGCAGTACTGAAAAGAGTATTCTAACCTGTCGCCCTTGAGTATGATTATACGTAGTAGGTGTCCGACTTTGAAGCATGAGATCCCGGGTTCGATTCCTGGGTAGGATAACTTCTTGGCTCTATAAGTTTTTCAGTTTATGTGAACAACAACGTTCCCAGGGATTGGATTGTCTGATATGGTATCGGATTTGTCATTTGTCATGTCATAAGATCTAATATCGTCGGATCATCACAAGTGGATTAGTATTTATCTCTACCTAGCCCTTCGGAGATATGATTTATTTTTTAGTATTTCATAATATCTTTCATCAGTTTTTACCCTATGCTCCTGTTTTAGTTTTTTAAACACGTTTTCGTAGTTTTTCGTTAATACCAGAGTGTGTTTTCATTGTGCCAAAATTGCCCTATTTATGTCGGGCCTTACACATAAGGGTGCATTTATTACGTTGTGGGGACTCACTAAATATTTATTTCACCCCTTATATTTTAGGTATATTATTTACATACATATATCGTACCTTCATGCCAAGTCTGTGAATCCGGTGTATTCGTATGAAGAGAGTAATCAATTTGGAGGAAGCTAGGCAAGTAAATAGGAGTCGTGACACTTGTCGCTCGATATACTGTTTGCAAGGGATCTGACTTGGAAGATATACAAGAGTACATAATGTATATTTTATATTGTCTATCTTATTAGTTTTCTATTACTAGTTGACATTTTAGTCCAATTATAATACAAAGTACCTACTTACCACTATAAACTTTTCTTGGATCCTGTTGGCCCAGGTCCTATATATAACAAACCACACCACTGTTACGAGTATGTTGCGTATATTTCACCTATCACGAAACGATTTGATACGTCTTTCCTAATTCAAACGGTTAAGGAGTGGAATTCGTTGCCGGCGAGTGTATTCCCGGATCAATATAACCAGGGTAGATGGAATAATTTTTATGGCTAGATTGAATATACTGTTTTTAGATAGGCATGTTCCATCTTCAACCGCATTGTCATTTTATATCTTGTGTGATGGCGGTCAAATGCAGCAGACATTCTCAAACAAAAAATATATATATCTGACTTATGCCTATTATGAGCAAAAGAGGCGAGTACAGGCTAAAGAAGCCATTACTAGCAAGGCCACTGATGGAATAGTGTTGTGTAATAACTTGCATTGAGGGTCCATATATTAGTATATTTTCCTGCCGCTTAAGTGACGATTCCTGCCCAGATTGCAGGGTAACTGGTAGATTTGTATACAAGGTTAACACCCGTACATAGGACAGCAACATCCTTATGAAATCTAAGGTTTAAGGCTACGTTTGGTCTTACAATAGCTGGGAGTTCATTAGCACAAAATATGTTTCCACAAAGTCTATCCAACGTTTTGGATTAGGTCAACTATTGCATTCAAAGACATCATTAAAAAAAACGATTAAAGTGACAATTGTCTTAAGAATAAAACAAAATTTTAGTAACTGTCTACAAAACCTTTGAGTTTACTCATTATTCTGCTTAACTATAGCTTTTAACACCATTTAAAATTGAAAGACCAAGTATATAAGTATTTAGTTTCTTTGATGGTTTCATCATATTTTTATTAGTTTAGTTTTAAAAACTTTCATCTATGGTTTCTATAAAACTAAATTAAACTAAAAGAAATGAAAGTAAGTGAAATAAAAATATATAATAATACTAGCTTTCCGTCCTCACTTCGCCCGCGTGAACTATTTTATTAACACGGAAAACTTTCAAAGAGCAGACATTTTTACGACTTATAATACTCATTGAATAAAAACATACCCTCTTTTTAATTCAGTCGATTAAAAAGTAGCCTATGTCCTTTGCCAAGGTCTATTCTATATCTCTACTAAATTTTGTCAAAATCGGTTTAGTGGTTTTAATAACACAGACAACTTTGAAAGGGCAGATATTTTTCCGACTTATAATAAGTACTTGTTGCGTAAAAACATACCCTCTTTTTAATATAGTCAGTTAAGAGGTAACCTATATCCTTCACAAAGGTCTACTCTATCTCTCTACTAAATTTTGTCAAAATCGCTTTAGTGGTTTAGGCGTGAAAGTGTAACAGCCAGAGTTACTTTCGCATTTACAATATTAGTAGGGAATAGTGGTACACAGAATTAATATTTCTTAGTATTTGGTACTTTGACTTTATAGAAGCATTTTATACTGCTGTTTCGTAATAAGACTCATAAAAAGTCTTTCATTGCTTTATTACCGGTAGGGGCTGCAGCTATGCAAGTTAAATTGAGTTTGCGTGGCATGTGCGGCCTAGAAACGAGTCTGCCCAACGTCCTAAAGAAATGGAATCTAGAGCACGCTGACTGGGGAGGTACAGGTACTTATCGGATCTCTTTGACTTTAGTAACAATTGATAGTTATTTCACAGTTATGACACTTATGAAAATCTACGTAATGTTTTATCACTTTAATAACCCGCGATGGTACGTAGACGGTATCGCGCGTGTGTGCAAAACAATGGTGCCAATTATTTCCAAAAATACAAATCCTATTTTAATGCGGTTTTCAATGATGGGTTTAGATTTGATTGGTGCATGATCTTAGATAGGTTTTATGGTGACAACTCAAAAGGAGGCGTAAACGTTTCTTTGTAAACCCAATGTTGTCACCTATCTCAAAGACTATTAGTCCAATTCTGATCAGGTTTTTTTGTAATGGCTTAGGATCTTATTGGGACGCCGTAGTAATGTTTTTTTTATAAAAACAATGACGCCATTTAATTTCAAAACTACTAATTCGATTTGCATATGGCTTTTGTCAATGATAATAGTTTTGTGGTTGATTACCCTATGACTACAAAAAAAAGACAAAAAAAATTCGTCGTGGGCTGCCATTGCCACATACAACTTTAACATAAATATAAAGAAGTATAACAATAAAGTATCTCTTAATCATTGGAGTTGCCATAAAACTGTAAAGTTCTTACCAGTAAAACTACTGGGGATTTCCTTCCCAATAGAATTGTAGTACTACTGTAAATATAACAATAATACATAATCTGCCTCGCAATTTATAGACATAACAAAAATAAAAATGAATTAAGTAATATTTTTAATAAAAAAAAAACAAAAAAAAAATTGACCAATTCATGAACAAAAAATTATACAGGCAATTTGGTTGTCGAATGGTCTAAGCCTAGGTCTCCCCGGGTGCATATAGCCATCCACATTCGTATTGTTATTTCGTTCGTGTTATTATTTTTATGTTAAATAGAATACATATTTTATAACGTTTCGTAAATTTTCCGAGTTATAAACTTTGTAGTTTGAAAATTAGAAATATTACAAACTCATGGGTTAAATAATTTAACTATTATATCTCAATAACAGAAATCTACGGAAATCTTTATAAATATTGGAAACTGGCTTGCTACTGGCTGGAAAATTTTGGTTGGCTGGTTGGAAATAATATTAATAATACTCCTTTACTCTGATAAAACACTGCTACTTAGTATAGTTGTAATCACGCTACTGATACATATAAAAATAAATTCCAAACGTTTGTCTTATCTGATCTTTATTTTAACGATCGCAGCAAAAAGAAGTAAGTCAATAATCATTATTTCTGTTTGGCTTTCAGAAAATTACTGTCATTATATATACATTAAACATCGACTATTCATGATACAATCGTTAATGAAGCGAGTCATTTTATGATTTAATGATTGCGTACTGTTAAAATCATGAAATATTCTATTTAAATTGTATATGTATAAGATTTTATATTGGTGTATAGGATATATTTAAGGAACAAGGGTATGTAAAGGAAAATGGAGATACAAAATTAACTAAATTTGACACTAGTGGGTACACCCAGTAATTTAGGTTTCTGATACATTAAACTGCGGCTACACTAGTCTAGCTCTAATAGACTGAGTGGCAAAAACCTGCAACATCTCGTTTGTAATGGTACTCTAACTTGTCTATTTTAGACTTACTTGAAATAGGCTTATCGTTTCTCTCTATCCCAGTCCTATCATATACTAAGAAATTAAGTAGTGTATAAGTTTTACGATTATCCAACTCTCCGGACTGGAACATGACGTGACACAGGTATTATAATGACAGGAATCGGCAAAAGTCAGATTTAAACCCGGGCGAATTGCATAGGACTGTCACCAGTGATTTTGCTGATAATAACTCATATAACTTTTAGCGAAACTAAGGCTTAGGAACCAAGACTAACACGGGGATAATAAAATACTTAAACGCGTAAATAATTTTATCATCACAGAGATTTTGCCAGTAGACACAGATTTTTATCACCCCAAAAATTTTGCCATTTTCACTTCATGCCATCATCATCATCATTTCCGGTTCTTATTTACACATTATCTAGGATATATCCTATTGCATTTGTACCAGAGAGCTCTGCTCTGTATTGTCTGCGTTGTGAGGTATCTTCGCTGTAAACCTTTCAACACATTTGCTAACCAGATGGAGGTCTGCCTCTGGGTCGATTTGAAATATTTAGGGTCTTCTTTTACAGGATGATTCTCTTTTCGTCTCATGATATGGCCTTACTATCTCAAACGACTCAATCTCACTTTGTTTACAACAGGAGAATGATCCCCTAACAAATTCATTGGATTTTACAAGTTTCACTTCTACATGTTATTAGCTAGCGACTCGCTCCGGTTTCGTACCGATATATATACATGTTATATACATATCACCCTATCTATTAAAAATCTCATCAAAATCCATTGGTTTTTATACTATATATAGGTATTGACGTCATATACCTATTATAAATATCGTACTTAACTGTATAACAAATAAAATATATATTTTTCAGTAACAACAAACAATCTCAAAACACTTGAGTTGTAAATTTTTACGGTAATTGATGTCATATCTAAAATATTGAAAATAACTTGCCCTCTAAGATCAAAGAGAAAAATGTTCCTCCATTTTTCACAGTGGCGAATATAATTTGATTTCCATGGAGGGATGGAAGTTGGTTTCAAATTTAACTTCTTCAAAGTTCGTAACTTGAATGGATTTTTTATTTACTTCGAATAATTTGCTGTTTGTGTATATTCAAATTGAATAACGAATTGGAAAGCTTTGGCGTAATGTAATTGATTAAAAAATTATGAAATTTGTCTGGATTCACTTAGTGGATAAGATTTTTTTTAATTGAGAAAAGCTGTCTTATGTATTCCTGCCACCATAATGACAGATTAACACTGCCATGATCTAGTTTAAAATGAAAACTGGCGCATTAGATGACCACAAAACCTCACAAGATGGATGGATGGAAGTAAAAACGGAACCCTATTACTAAGACTATAGATAGCTGACAGTTGAAATTTTCACAGGTGATGTATTTCTGTTGTCTCTGTGTGTGTTAGTAAGTGTTGTATATACTAAAAACAGAATAAATAAATATGAAAAGGTATATACAATTAACGTGATTTTCCGCGGTTTTTATAGATAATTAGCTGTCCGCCCGCGTGAATTATTTTAATAATACAGGCAACTTTCAAAGGGCAGACATTTTTCCGACTTGTAATACTAATCGCGTAAAAGCATACCCTCTTTTTAATGTAGTCGGTTAAAAAGTAACCTATTTCCTTCTTCAAGGTCTACTCTATAATCGGTTCAGTGGTTTAGGCGTGAAAGCGTAACATACAGACAGAGTTACTTTCGCATTTATAATATTAGTATGGATGATATGAAACCCTTCAAGCCCGACTTGTACTTGACGAATTTTTTTTATTTTGTAATTATACTACGAGCTGTCTGAGAATAAAGAAATACCATACCAGCTGAAAGGCTATGCCGAATTAAGGTAATTGACCACCTAATACACACAACTTGATTGCAAATATTCATAATACCAACGCTCCTTTAGGTGTTGCATATTATATAATATAATTCAAGAAGTTTAATATTCTGAGAGAAAGTTTTGAAACTACGATTATAGTTTCATATTAAACCGATATAGAATATCTAACTGCTGTATGCTAATCAACTAGCATCTGAATATCAAACTCTGTTTCGAACAATTGCATGATTTCATTTGAAACTAATCTCATGTGAAAGATCGATACAATATCACAGGCCGCTGGAACCTACAGGCCATTAGACAATGGTTCTATCTCTATTATTCCTCTCGTATTTCGAATTCTGCATTGCATTTAATAGTTAGTTTCGGTGGGAATTCCTGGTATATTCGGATATGTCAATACTTTATGGTAACTGCAAACATACAATCGCTTTATTTTTATCAGCATATAATTAAACGGCAGTTTCGTTTGAAGTAATTGCACATCACCTCTGCGGTCGATCTTTGACGCATAAAATTATATTTAATTTATCTAAATAAATGCCACAAGTTCATACAATCTTTAGCTTTGAATAGCATCGGTGGCCTAGTGGTACGCGCTTTAGTCTTTCATTTCGGTAGTCCAAGGGGGTTAGAACATGCACTATCATCTCGACGTGGTCGCGTCGTTTTGCGCGATTTTTAATGTCAAACTCTAAAAATTGTACTGGCTTTTTTGACGACACGATCGTTTCGAGACAATAGTGCTCATTCTAACCCTTCTGGTTTGAACCCCGCTTTGTACTTACCAACGAGTTTTTCTAACTTAAGTACATTTTATGACCATGAATTAAAACATCGTGAAGAAAGCGGGGATTTGTGTCCAATATGATGAGGGATTTGCCACCGGTCACATCATGACCTAATATTGTCGGCAAATTGTATATGCATATTATGTACTTCCTACCTTTCGGAGATGTGGACATGACTATATTTATTTGTCTATTTTTTACATCACGTAATGAAGAATTTTATTATAACCAGTCCAATGAATAGTAGATGGTTACGAAACACAAGGTTACAATTTATTGGCACTCAGCACGATACCTACCGACTGGCAATTCTCACACTTTACACGCCTGTTTGAGGATGTTTGAGGTGAGTGAATAAAATAAAACCCTTAATAGCGTCGTAACGTTCACTTATTTATTACAGTGGTAATGGCTCCTTGCGCCACGAACGTAGCATTCTTAGTTCAACAATTATATGTAAAATAATGATGACAAAGAGCTTTTAATACTAAGCATGTTTAGAGATATACAGAAACGCACAAACAAACAAAGATAAGGAAAACAAAGGAAGGAAGAAGAAAAAAACTAATAAAGGAAAACGAGAGAA
This sequence comes from Lasaia peninsularis, assembly GCA_018236625.1. Lineage (NCBI taxonomy): Eukaryota > Metazoa > Arthropoda > Insecta > Lepidoptera > Riodinidae > Lasaia > Lasaia peninsularis. Next base: position 2,634 of record DVZL01008913.1, on the reverse strand, counting down.
AGGCAAACAAACAGATACAAATGAATAAAAGTGTTTAATTATAAAAAAATAAATATAGGTACCTAATAAATTAAACTATATTGAATGTTATGAACACTAACGTTATGGTCACAAAAGTAGGAAATTAGGAAACAAATCCAAACGAGCCGTTGCAAGTCGTTTGCGGTAAACACCAAGACTCAATAGTTGAATAGTCCAGAATTCAGAAATCTAAATTGTTAGCTTATTTACCTAGCAGACGATCGGGACCCATGCCCATCGAAATAATTTTATCGTAACTATGTATTTAGTGAGAATGATTCACTCGTATACTGAATTGTATTGTTGGTTTTTATGTGTATAATATAAATTATAATACACTACATAAATTATTATAAACAATGCCATTTTCAAATCAAATGTTTCGGCATTGTTCAGACTATTAATTAGTACATGGTTTATGTGAAGTCTGCACAAAATCGGTAGAACTGTTCTTCACTTATTGATATGATTTTGCTGTAAAATTGAACTTTTTCTCAGATAAGATTTGTGATGTCAAATTGAACCTTTTCCAGATAAAGTTTGTGCTGTCAAATTGAAACTTTTTATACGCAGCGAAGCGCGTACCGTGTCGCTATTCGTGTATAAATAATAAATTGGAAGTAATATACGTCACTCTTTCGAAGTAGATAGAAGCACCCTCCGTGTATTTTAATAAAATGAGAGGCAATATAAAACTCACGACAGGTTCAACATTGGACAATCAAAAGCCTTGTTAAAATTGTTCAATTAAACGTCGAAAGATACGAAGGATGATCATTGTTTGTTCGTTCATAAAAAGTTATCTGCATTGCGTCTCGAATCAAAACCGGCGTTCGTGGTTTTTCTATACCCAAGTGCTCAACATAAATTTTAATAACGTTCTTCGAAAACGCTAACCTCGTTAGTATACATTATAATTTATATTTTGCTACTTTTACAATTAAGTCATCACTATGCGAGGAATATTTTTACGTAGATACATTCAGATCATGATATCGCTAGTGAAAACTAAGAAGGAAAGCCCTACAGATCTAAAAAAAAACTCTGTACAACTTTTAACAAATTAAAAAAAATGTCAAATAGTTATTTTTTCACAATCACAAAGTATTAGTGCCTTTGTGGTATAACGGTATAGGTGTCGTCTGTAAAGACCGTTAGCCACGTAGTGTCCCGGGTTCAATTCCCAGGTCGGGCAACTTTTCTTAAAAGTGTTTTCTTAGATTTTTCTGTGATTTTCAGAGTGGCGATGGGCTTGCCACCTAGCACATCAGGGCCCTAGTACTTTGGCTAATCGTGGGTGTGTTCTTTAGTATGTGTACGGGGCTTACGAGTCGTGAATATACTAGCCCACCTCTGCTTACCCCTTCGGGGATAATAGGCGTGAAGGTACTTTTAATTTTACAATAGTTTTAGATACTTACATGTTTTCAATAAAATTACAATAATAATATAATAACGATGTACTTTGAGTTAGAAAATTATGTTAACCAGATATAGCAGCCTATTATATACCTACCTACAACAGGTGGTTTTTAAAATTTACATACGTATACCTTATTTTATAAATAAACAATTAATGTAAAAAGATTAAACAATACTAATATTTTGCTTAAACGTCGTTAGCTACCGAATCTAAAGTATTAAGTTTATTTTTTACATCGACCCATATACTCGTATTATATTTTTTGAATTATTTGATGCGAAATTAATTACAATTATAATAGGTTGTAAATAAAATGTATTATTAATCTTATAGGAATTATAAAAATTTAAAGTACAAATCATAAAATTTATGCAATAGCACTCGGTTGATTTATAAATTTTTAATTCGTAATGCTAAATTCGATATCATAGTGAACCCATCCACCTCAACGTCCACAGATATGACTTTTCTAATCTAATGGGTATAGTTTAGGATGGCAGGTCGGGGCAATTGACAAGACGTGTACGAACGTGCTCAGCGTGCGATCCCGGATGGCTGATTGCATTTATCTCGTCATGAGGGACCGCTGGCTCAGCGTTTTGAATGACAGTTAAGGCTGAATCCAATAAATATCGGCAACGACCATCATTTACTAAAGTTTGTGCCTAGTACTAGTCACAATATTGTCTGTAAGAGATTGTTTATTCGGCGAAAATGCCTGTACGTATTTTGTTTTTACCCGCGACGGTACGGAGACGGATTATGCGTTTGGGTTGAGGATGTATGTATGTGCAATCCAATGTTACCCGAACAATCTATTTTTTCCCAAAACTACTACAATTTTTTTATGATATTGGAAGGCAAACAAACAGACGGCTTTCCTGATGGTAAGAAATTCACGTCGCCTATACACACCAAAGGTGGAAATGGTGCGCTGTCAACCTGAAGCTAGGATGGTAAGCCTTTTGCGTGAGTAAGTTTACCGGCTACCCTACCCTCTAAACCAGAACACGACAATGGCGAGCACTGTCGCTATTGTGGCAGGAATATGTAAGGCGGTGGTACCAATCCGGGTGAGTCGTTGCAAGACTCTACTACCTAGTCGATGTCACAGTGTTGGTGACAACAGACCCTGTGCTCGCCTCTTACGAGCTGCCTGGGTGGAAGGCAGTTGGCCTATTCTACAACGG
>DVZL01008912.1:0-10026 GCA_018236625.1 Lasaia peninsularis | reverse complement strand
GTGTCTATAGGCCACGGTTGTCTCTTACCATCAGGAGACCCATGTGCCTGTTCGCTGTCTTATCCCATAAAAAAATAATTTATTTAATAAACACCCAGACCCGGAAATGCAGACGTTTAGGGTCATCACAAATATGTCAAACCCGAGCCTCGCGGTTAGTCGACGGAGTTAGGCGTGTACGCACTTTACCAACGAAGCGATCTAATCATGGTAAGTGTTGAGTACTTTTCAATCAATATTTACTCGAAAGTATGTGTGTAATGAAAGAACTAATCATCATTGCCCATTAAAAGACTGAATAAGCCACAAAGATCATCATCATCATCATCAGCGTTAGTCCCGATTGTTCCTCACATTTAAATAAACCACAAAGATACCAAGAATTAATTATATTTATCAACCATTTGAATATTGTTATTTTACATTCGTCTTTTGATTTATAGTATAACTAGCTGCTCGACCCGGCTTCGCACGGTTACTTCGTAGTTAACATAATGACAGCAGCGCTACCTACCGGGTCCAATTGTATTTTTTAAATTATACAGAAAACCATCGAATAATTCGTAATAGAAAGATAATTCTTACTATCCGTTCTCCCATTACCCGTTTTCCCGTAGCAATGAAGAATTTTTCCGCGGTAAAAAGTAATCTAAGTTCATCAGGGATAATGTCGGCTACTAATCGTAAAATAATTTTTCAAATCAGTCCATTATTTTTGGAGACTATTCAGTACAAATAATCAAATCTTTCCTCTTGATAATATTAGTTAGTATAGAGTAATGGATGTAGAGTAAGCTAGGCATCTACATTCATTACTCTATACCAATAATAATTATACTATAGAATAGTGGGGGCAGGTAGAATCGTGACATGCCAACATCGTAAAGGACGTTTGTGGGTAGTATAATACTCGTATTATATTTCGGTACTTTTGTCGAACGTCAGTTTTTCCTTTCAAAACAAAACTGCCCTGTATGTCTATCAGAACGGAGTCCTTACTCCTCATCCGTTTAATCACATCTTTTCTCACTATCATGTCAGTGCTCGCTTGTCATGTTCTTATTTGGAGAGCAGAGTTTTTGTCTTACGCGAAAGGTTTTAAACCCTAACCTCGGATTGGAAACGCACAATCGATGTCTTTGGTGTCTTCAGGTTACGCGTATTTCTAGATGTGTAAACAGTTTGTTGGTGTTCTCATTATATGACAAAAGTAAGTGAGAATATACTCTTTGTCACATCGTAATCGAAGATAACAAAGCAACTTGCACTACGTCACTAATTTATTTGACTGTACGATAAGCTGCAAAGTGCAAACTGAGCTTCATACCGACAAACCGAATGGCCGACCGACCGTCCGGCCAACTGGTCGACAGCATCAATCTGCAGGGATATATAGTTTCACAGTATTATCAGATTATTTATATCAATAAAAACACTCAACCATATTCAATAAAAAACCAAGTCGGGAAGGGTAAAATTGGAAAAAATCTTTAATCCTAAAAATTTTTAAATCGAAACCTAAGATTTCTCTATCTGTATTCAATGTTTTGTTTCTGAAGTCTAGAGATTCGTGGGTTAGTTCTGTGATGGTCAACTTGGATTTGGATTCAGCCGATTCACTGCTATAAATTCTCTCGCTATAAAGTCAATGTTCGCTATTGTCTTATTTCAGTATACTGCAACGCACCATCAACATTTCTTGCTACCGTTGGCATGTATTTATTTCTTATTACTTGTGCTATGTTACAGTAATAAGAGACTAATATTACTACGATTAACTTAGCATCACATTTATGACAGTTTGTTTTCTGTTTAGGTGATAATAATGATTACTCATTTATTAATTAATCCCTTCATTGGGACAGGTTAAGGCCAGTGGCTATGCTATCTCTTGTGCCCTAAAATCATTTCTTTGTCTTAGATAAAACGGTGGCTTCCTTACCTAAGCTCACATACACTGATTTCGTCATAAATACTTCATTTGTACACTTTAACGGAACAAAATTATGCAAACTTACGCCAAATTTGGCTAATTTTACTCAAAATGTACACGGAATTCAATAATTATGAAAACCAGCATCCATTTATTCTTTCGGTTCCGCAAAAACTACAAGATGATAATAAACAAGTAACAAACATCCAATCTTCACAGAATAATGCAATTCTAATATTAGTTATTTTGCAGCTTCTGCGTTCTGTATAAATGGAAACGTTTAATATTGGATTATTTAACATGCAAGACCAAACATAATTTTTTAATCAAATATTTTTAAACATAGAAAAAATGTCATAAAAACATTTAAAATAATTGCAAAAGTCTTCAGGAGCTCTATGCGCTTGTTACAAAAATTCAAGCTTCTAACAATTTGATAATTTCTACAAAGCATACGATATTGAAAAACCATTTAAATAAACTATCTATGTCGTAAAATATTTATCTAAAGTCATATAAAATTAACAAATCGTTTTAGTGGTAAAAGTATTATTTTAATGAATCATTACATTAAAACCAAGATATATTTAATAAATAATGAAATAAATATACAATCTAGAAAAGGCATTTTTGTAATATTGCCAATTTTATTTTTACAATTCATATTTACACAGTGAATAATTTACACCCATAAACAAATTATCAATAAATTTAGGAATTGCACTTATGTAATAAATTAAAATTATTTTGTCTTTTAACACGACTTTTCACTTAATTTCCTTGCTTTGTTTTTAATCTAAAAAACACTGGCACATTTACGAGTTTCTCACAAATCACAATTTGAAATTGGAACATGTCAAATGTATTGACGGCCATTTTGTTAAGATGGCGAATGTTGAACTCCGTCACGCGTAACCGCGTGTTCTAGTCGTCAATGAGGTTGTAATGAATTCAAAATGTTCATATTTATGGCGTGCTGGTGTGTGGGTGGGCCTCCTAGGAAGCTCAACTGTGGTCTGGTCGCTGCAGCCATGGCGGCAAAAAGTGGTGGAGCTCCACCTCCGCCAAATAAAGCGAAAGAAGGCGGGAGAAGTGGTCTTGCTGAAAGACGAAGTTTTTCTATTTCTGCTTCTTGCAAACGTTTGGCCTTCGCTCGTCTATTTTGAAACCATATTTTCACCTGTAAAACGAAATAAATTTATTTTCTTTATAATTGTCGTCACGCTTATATCTTTGAAGGGATAGGCAGAGTAACTTATTTATGCATATACGACGATATTGTGACAGATCAAATGAATGCGTCTCTTTATCGGACCCCAATCCAATCTCAAGCAAAGTTTTTTAGATGAACTCATAAGAATCAAAAATAGGAAATTGGAATCAAAGAATAGGGGGTAGTACCTAATGTGTTTTCCTCAAATGGTCTATGACGATTGCTACGACTACTGATGCTCGTATGTTTTTGTTTTCCATAAAAAAAGGTGTTTATTACACATACCAAGCTTAAATTAACTAACATATTTGATTAATAAAAAGAAAACTTTATCTTATGAATAACTTTTCTAAAAACATTAATTAATCTCAAATATATAATGAGAATGATAGGGAACAGGTATTCAAATGAAATTTACATTCAGTTTTACTTTTAATTGATACAGATTCTACTGTAAATGTCACTTTATAGATACATCTATTTAGATTGTGGTTTGACAATAAAGAAAATAATTAGAAGGAAATTTATTTGATCGGAAATCGAAATTTATTGGCCTTTTTCGTCGAGTGCTTAGCGCACAAGCCTATCAACGCCATTCGATGAATCTCATATTAGAACTAGTAAACTATGAACGTTTACTTCATCTGATCATATTTTTGACATTAATGAGTATTCTAAATTAAAATTTTATACAAAGAAATTTAAATTTAGAATGTTCAAACCGTTTGTGGCTTCAATACAATTATGTATATTATTTTTTATGGCGCCATTTTTGGTAAAATTATGGTTCTAGGTTTCAGATACTGAGGCAACCGAAACATATTACATATACAGTAAGTAGCTAATTAAAAATATCTGGTTAATGTCTAGTGGTCGTACACATTTTGGCCAAACACATGTCTGCCAGTGACAGTCCCATCAAAATCGGTCCAGTCGTTTCAGATATTAGCGGATACAAACAGACAGATAGAAAAAGATCCAAAAAATACTATTTTGGTATATAATATTTTGTAAGCATATGCATTTAGTAAATGTAAACAGTTATTTTTAATATTACATCCAATTTTATTTATTTGTATAGATGTAGGCATTCTGGAAAAAGTCTAAAAAATATTTTCATATTAGTTCTGTAAATTTAATGCGGTAATAATAATCAGATAAACTGTTGGACTTGATGAACGGTAAGTAAAAACATTGCTTAAAGTTGCGTGACCAATTAGTACGCTAGTCGCTTCCATGATAGATGACAGTTCATAATTTGACGGTTTGCTAAGGAAAGATTATAAACTAACGAAAATTAATCCGTTAAATTGTAAATGATTTGATCAGTTCACGATTCTTCTATAGTTTATAATCGAGTTATATAGTAATGGTGTTTACAATCTTACGGTGACAACTACATCGAATGGTCAGATATTACCTGTGTTTCTGTGAGCCTTAACGAGGAAGAAAACTCGGCGCGTTCAGCTATACTGAGATACTGTTTATCCCTAAACTTCTTTTCCAAGGCGAGCAGCTGTTGGGTCGTGAATGGAGTCCGAGGCTTTCGATTGGGCTTGTGCTTCCTGAGTTGGCACCGAACCACAGGTGGACCACTTGGTGCACCAGCTGGGAAAGTAAATTGGTAATATTAATCGACAAAATAAAACATCTTTCGAGTCGATTCGAGTCGAAGTCTGACTCTGACGCACGAGATGGGTAGGTCAACATGTACTTAGATTTTTTCAATTTATCTGAAAAACACATTGTTATTTGCGAATTTGTGCTCGATCTGACGATGGACTTCCACCTGTCACATTATGGGATTTATTTCCTCATATTGATCCGGGTTTCCAGTGTAGATCTGCATTCCTACCAGGCAGTTTGTAAGAGGCGAGCATAGGTTATCTGGGTCACTACAAACGTGACCGCTTGTGGTAGAGAGCTGTGCAGCAACTCGCTTGGGGATCCACGCCATCATTACATTGTCATGTTCTTTATTTATTTTGTGGGTGCACATGCACACCATCTACCTTTCAGGGACATGTGCGTGACGATATTTACTTTATTTATTAAAACAGTACTTTTCGAGGAAGACAGTTCCAGTTTGTCATCTCGTGGTGACTCGTTTATTGGCAACATTAAGCGTCAGTTTCTTTGAGGATTAATAAATATGTCTCTAAAAAAAGTAAGTTCACGCCTATTGTCCCCGAAGGGGTAGACAAAGGTGCTCTAGCATATCTACGACTCGTAAGTCCAGTAGATATACTAAACACCCACGATTAGGTACTAGGCCCATGATGTGAAAGGTGGCAAGCTTATCGCCACGTCCAGCTCATTCCGATCCCGGGCAATGTGATGGTTAAAAAAAATTAGAAACTCCGACCTGGGAATTGAATCCGGGACTTTACACAGCTAACGGTCTTAACAGGCGACAGCAGTACCGTTATACCAGAGAGGCAAAAAATTAAAAATGTTTGACAATAAATGGTCAAGTTAATCCGTCTTCTGGACACCATCATAACCAAACTAATTTTTATTAAGTGGTTTCTACTTGAAATTCTAAGGCGTCCCATGCATTTTAATTGATAAAACCTTCGTCTGTTTATTGAAACTGGAAGAATCTAATTTGAATAAAGAAATGTAAAAGAGGCATCGGTAGTGTCAATTAGTATAACGATTTTTTCGGAATGAAGCCTCACCCGTAATTATTTGTAGTTTATCAATAAATAACAAATATTATAGCAGTTCTGGGTATGTTTGAGATGGAGTATCAGGTCGTATTGCCTATAAAGATAGTAGTGTCGAAACTTAACAACTATTATCAATGTAAAGGGCTCCGTTGACTGGAACACTTAACAGTCATTAAACACAGCGTAACGTTTAGAAATTATTTCTATTTTATGCAATAAAATGCAAACAGCATCGTAGAAAAACTATAAAACACAAATTCTTAAGTATGGTTATTCGTGTTCCAAAATATGTTTGATTTTGATTTTAGAATTGATTAACACGAGAAATACGTTACAGATTTAATAAAAAGTAGATAAATATCGATGATGTAAACAGTTCATATTTATGTAGGCACGATTAGGCGACGATGTTAGGTCCTATGATGTTACAGTTGGCGAGAAAAAATGAAAAAATATTGTCAATTCATGAACTTGATCACGATGATTTAGGGCCTCTTTCACCATATCTGAGTAAAGTTAAAAGTAACCTAATCGAATAAATGCAGAAAACAATTTCACACAGTCCGAGTAACGTAAAATGGTAAACTTTTATCTGATAAGTAGTACTAATCAATGAATAGTTAATTGATGTTTTAAGATGATGTGTGAAAGAGGCCCTTAAACTGCAAAAAGGTTTTGTTTTTTTTGTGAAAAGCGCAGGGTTTGGCAGGCGACACTCCTAGCTAGAGCTAAGTGAATGTCGACCGGTGCGCTACAATATCCTGCTTGATTTCTATCAAATGCCATTAAAAATATTGATAAGTAACAATGAGTAATTAGAAATATAACCCGCAGCCTAAACTCAAGTTAAAATCGTTTACATCATCGCGTGTTCATTTTTATTCTAGTATCAATCAGAACTATTTTACAAGCCATTCTTTGTTGTAATTGTTGTAATTGTACGTAACTTTTAAATCAAGTAATTATAAATAATATGAAATAATTATAAAGAACTAGCTTTCTGCCTGAGTGATTTATTTGATAACACAGATAACTTTTAAAAGGCAGATTTTTCGCCTCCGTGTCAGTAGTACTACCAAGAAGTACAACTGGTAGTACAAATGACACACCATTGTATTTCTTGTACTACCAGTAGTACTAGTGACCTCATGCGGTAGCCTCCGTGTCAGTAGTACTACCAAGAAGTACAACTGGGAGTACAAATGACACACCATTGTATCTCTAGTACTGAGGATGCAGAATTTAATGCTGTAAGTTCTTAAGACATTAGAACCAGCAAAAAAGCGTTTGCAGAATATCATAGAACGAGATGCTTATATTCATCACGTTCAAATGAAACTGGTCAATGGGGAAATTGACGTACCTCTCTTCTTGGAAAAATTACGTGGAGTGATAAAATATAGGCGCGCTCCTATTATTTTGGTGATTGTTTATTTTCTATAATTTTTATTTTACTGATACAAGCTTCTGTTGTTTTTTATCCCTTCATACCATAAAGATACAAATTTAATTATAATTTAAAAAGACGAGTGATTTTAGTTGTTTTTTTGTAGTAGTACTAAAGATACAAAGGTGTGTCATTTGTACTACCAGTTGTACTTCTGATACGGAGGCCAATTTTTATATTCGAATAATAAATATTACAGAACAAATTACACAAATTCATTCAAGTAAGAAAATTAAGTATTGATAATAAATGTAACGATACAGTATTACATTTATAACACAAAATAATAAAATTATTCAAAAAAGACGTAATAGACATTGCCATAAATGAACTCAAAATATACCTACATTTAGGTATATGATTATTAATAAATAAATAATTGAGCATTTAGAATATTTGAGTGCGACATAAAGATATTTTAAGAAATAAAATAAATAATTGAGCATTAATAATATTTGAGTGCGATATAAAGCTAGCAACTATTAGCCATGTTTAATTCAAGTCGCGCGACGGAACGGTTCATGGCGCGATTTCATCGGTGACTTACTTAATGCTACCGCCATCTAACAATCTTGATCATTGATAAACTTTACTGCAACCTATTCCTGCCACAATAGCGTCAGTTCTGATCATTGTCGTTTTCTGGTTTGCAGGGTAGATAGTCGGTAAACTTTCACACGCAATAGTCATCCATAGCATCCCAGCCTTAGGTTGGCAACGTACCATTTCTACCTTCGGTGTCTATAAGCGACGTGTATTTCTTACCATCAGGAAATCTGTCTGCTTGTATGCCTTCTAATATCACAAAAAAAACTTCATTAGCAATACATAGTCTTTGGTGCACAAGAACCCTTGTTTTTGGTGCAGTCTCCCCGTGTTGGTCCGAGTCCTCTGTGTAGAATGGACCATCTGCTTATCTGGTCTGAAGGGTAGGGTAGCCCTATCGGCTTGCACATCAGGCCTAACAACCCGACCACAGGACAGCGATGCACCTACAACATTTATGGTCTCTTACTATCAGGAGAGCCGTGTACTTCTTCCTTATTCCATAAAAAAAGTTTGTGTGTCAGAAAATCCATCTTTTATATCTGATAATATATACGTCCGTACACGGTGATAGGTGTATATGATGAACGTAGCTTAATACCATACCTTAAATATTTATCTACCTATTTTTATTAATTTCCATTTATTACTGATAAATTAAAAAAATATATGTTGATGATGTTAAGTAATAGCTTAAAGGATTAATTCTCATTAAACAATCTTTAAATACATTTACAGCACAGTACAGGTACAGCAGCGTTTCAGCTGAGGCTGAAGAGGTTCTTGAAATTTGTAAAGCACTTGGTTAAAATGACAATGAGTATATATTTTTTATAATACTCTCCAATGAGCTAACGAGCACAGTAAGTAACTCGAATGTAGTCGGTGTGCGGCGGTGACGTGCGAGGTCGTTGTAATATGAATTTGTTCTTACGGGGCTTTTTCAATGTATCTGGAAAATATATACAGGCTAAGGCAGTATTTCTTCATTAGAGCAAACCTGTGACGTAAATAGAGTAATGTATTTGGCAAGTATCAAAAAATGTAGGCGCGCTTCCCGGGAGGGGCGCGTTCCTTATCGCGGGTGTAGTATGAATTTAAATATTTAATTAAAAACTTGCTCTTGGGCCGATGGCGCCGAAAATTTCCTCAGCTCGAGATTACGGACGATGTAGTCGTTTGGAAGGTTGTGGTTCGGGGCTTTTATATTAAACATAAATATTATTTCGCAAATTCTCCTCCAAAAACACATTAGTATTGTGCCATTCTAGTGAATTACCTCTGATGCCATATTTCTCAAGTTTCTTTATTAAAATTTCATGTGAAACAAAATCAAAAGCTTTACTCGAATATCTAAAAAAAAAACAGAAAGTCGATATTTATTACTATTCAGGTATTCAGTTATTTTTTTTACCAAATCAAAACATGTATATGTTGCGGTAAATCTGAATTATTGAAAATTATTAATAATTTTACAAAATTATTAATAATAACCACATGTTTTGGTAAACGTTTGGTAGTTACGCGGTATTAGACCAGCAATGACGATGTCAAACTTATAAGACCCTACTTTTTTCATCGCGGGTCAAAATCTTGTAACAAATATTTATATTTTTCCTTTATTTAGGTACACTTGCAATATACATTTTATATGTTAATATATTTTGCCAGTTTCATGAACTTGCTGCTGCACGGCTGTCGCGCGAGCTTCAGAGGGAGGTCCGGAAATTGAACGAAAATAATTTATCCACGGATTCTTTGTCAGTTGGGTATAACTCAAAAACTCTTGTCGCATCTCAACACGAGCTCCAAAGTATTATCTATAATAAAAAAAATAGAATTCATTTATAGGTGGAGTAATTGTATAGCAAATACACAAAAAATAATATGCAATTGAATTGAGAACCTCGTTTTTAAAAGTATATTATTTATTTTTATTTATTTTATCACCATTTTACCTACCATTACAGGCATAATTATCCTAATTCGATAGGGGGCAGTTGATTTTACAAACATAGGTATACTAAAAACATACATTAAAAAGTTCAACAAATTTTGTGTTATATAAAAAAAATACACATAAAAAGTACTTTAAAAATTTTCTTACTATTTAAAAGTTAAAAAATAATAATAATAAAAATTAAATATTTTTCTTAACAATATAAAATAAATAATAATTTAACCCCTATACATAATTTCTTATAATTTGTAGCAT
>DVZL01008911.1:0-10027 GCA_018236625.1 Lasaia peninsularis | reverse complement strand
GCCCCACACTCGGGCTGCTTCGGCGGCCCGGTCAGTGCGTAAAAAGCATTTCCCCTGCGGCAACAAAAAAAAAAAGGACTCCTGGTGCAGACATCACTTACTTATTTATTTATCTATATATAACCCGTATGTTAGGGCTAGGGCTGACAGGGATCTAGGGCCTTAGGGACTTAGGGTGCTAGGGCGCTAGATTTGTAAGTTTACCCCAACATAAGGGATAATTACGGACCGTTTAGCCGTCACATATCCACTGACGCTCTCCAACTGCTCACAGGTACAGACAGACATACTACACATACCAGACTCTACCTAAACTAGCGGCGGACGGTACAAGCTACTTGACCCGGTTTCGCACGGTTAGTTCGTAGTGGACTTAAAGACAGCAGCGCCACCTACCGCGTCCAATTGTATTTCTAAATAATCCAAAAAACCATCGAAATATCGATACAAATAAACAAACAATCAAATCTTTCCTCTTTATAAATATTAGTATCGATCAATGCAAGTATTATTTTCAGGTACGAAAATTATGTCTGTCTCTTCAGTCATACAGATCGGTTCCATGTCAGAATCTCCTAGAATAAACACAGTGGATGTAGGTAAGTACAGTTTGTCATCGTTGGCGCTTGGTGAAACTTTCACATACTAATGTTTTAAATTGAAAAAAGCACATGTACTTTTTCACATACAACTGTTGAACAAATGAAAACTGTTTTTTGAATAGCCGACCGGTTTCGCTTTTAACAACCGTATTGGTTCTGGTCCCCTGTGTAGAATATACAACTGTATCCCTGCCAGGAAGCTCGTAAGATGTAAGTATAGGTTAACTGGGTCACTTGTAACACGACCACTGCGTGTAGAGTTTTGTGCAACTTGCCCGGGTAGGAGTCAACCGCCTTACCTAAACCTGCTGCCATAATTAAAATATTTGCAGACCACATTGTGTTAAAAAACGTTGGTATAATTAAAAACTTAGGTTTTGTAATAACTTTTTAACACAATATATTCTTAGCAAATAAATTATTTTCATTTCATTTAATTTCATTTCATAGCTTCTTCCTATAAAAGAAGTATATAAAAGTATAAATGGAGGGTTATTTTTTCAGGTTTAAGATTCATTTCTTACATCTTTACCGTTTTTCGCTTAGTAAGAATACTTAATTATAATAGGTTAGTCTTATAGGTTCCAAGATTCAGATTTAATGTCTTAATCATTAAGTATACAATACATGGAGCTTGGCTACATATTTTGCTGCTATCGATCACATATATTAGTCATTCGAGTTTTTGTTTGATCTTTCAACACATGGGTATTTCTGCATACCGAGGGTGCTGCCACACTGCTATATAAAATATTTACAAACGTTGCTAAACATTTGTTAAAAAACATACGATGACAATGTTAAAAAATGTTGTCATGTTAGATAATGTTAGTAAACATCTTTGAACTAGTTAACAAATTGTAATAAAATAAAACATTTGTTATCATTTGTTTGGCTTTACAGTTTTGTCTAGCTCTCAGTGCTTGGAGTGTCCAGATATTGCGATTTAAAAAAAAATCTAATTCAATTAGCAAATCATCATCATAATTTTCGGGTAGACGTCTCGGAACGTAAATCCAAACTGCGAGCAAGGTGATTTTTCAAATGTGATAAATGTTGGTAAACATTTTCCATCAGTGTGGTTAGAAAATGTTTGTAAACATTTTTAAACAGCAGTGTGGCAGCACCCTAAGCGGCTATTTTCTGGACGCGTTCCAAATTAGGTTTTTTGGCACATCTTATTAATTACGTGTCATAGCCCGCAGTTTTGCTCGCCACTCTTTGGTTTGTTGCATATTTTCCTAAATTAATCAACTCATAGAATATCATCACGCACATATCCCCTAGGTACCTCTGCTTTCCCCTTAGGGGATACGGAAGTGACGGTATTCATTTTAAGATAAAAGTAGCGAAATCCGTTCCTAATTACATTAGCTATCTGCCAGTGAAAGTCCCGTCAAAATCGGTTCAGATATTAGCGGGTACAAACAGACAGACAGACGGACAAAAATTCTAAAAATTGTTGTTTTGGTGTAGGTATGTACCTTGTAAATATACATATACATTTAGTAAAAAACGGTTTTTTTAATATTACATACAGATACTTAAATTTTGTTTATATGTATTGATAATAGTGACTTTAAATTATAACAAATGTAGGGGACTATATTTCTTTTCACCAAAATTTATATTTGTCATCAAATTGTATCACCTAATAAATAGATCTATCGTCTCGTTATATTTTCGTTCTCACATAAACAAAAAGCGTCCCCAGGTATGAATTATCAAACTAATGTTAAAATATGTATAAAATAAGAGGTGGATTACTAATAAAATTGAAGTCCATTACTTCGTTCTTATAATATTATTATTTTTATTACTTAAATAATATATTTGTACCCAGAATGGTAGATCTGTCACAAAATAAATCGATTATCAATCCCTGACCGCTACTCCTTTTTATTTATTACTTTGTCACCAATACAGTAGTTACATTTTATTTCGTTCCGTTATTAAAATAACAATATTCATTACCAATTTAATATATCAATTTATAATTTTAATGACAATATGTTCAGAGGCGGAGACAAATTGGCGATGAATACGCCCTCCCTGTATTATATCCTCGCCGATTCTTGCCTGTTGCTTCAGAGTTTGTAAATGGATGACCATTCATTTACAAACTTGTTAGTTGTCGACGAAGTATTTGCGACATTACCAATTATAACTCTGAAAGACTGGAAAGAAGCCTACCAATGGTTGAAGTTACCTAAAGAAGTAATACTGACGTATAGTGACGATACTAAAAGAAAAAGAGTTAAGTAGTAAACTCTTTTGGTTGAAACGATGATGACGACGACCCTAATTTTTTTGGATTTTTATGAAATTTTCTAGTGACATAATATATGAGTTATTGCGGATCTCTTTAAATTAGTTTGCTTAAATACGTATTAGGACAAACCTATAACAATACATACAAAAACATTTATTTGGTACTAGACCCTATATCTTCATGGTTATAGGTGATTTATTGTGGAATTTATTTTATGATGTTTGGTGACTTTGATCATAAATCTACTATTTTGTGGACAAACCTTATTATTTAAGAAACACAAAACCAATTACATTGGTGATAGCTTGAATGATACTCATAAATGTAATACGGGTTTGCATAAAAAAAATCTCAATTGGATTTTTTCCCTTGTAATAAAAGTTTGGGATTATTTTCAAGAGAATCCCAAACTTTGCGATATTAAATTGTTATTTTGCTTCATTAATTATATCCTCGATGTGGTATTTGGCTGATTTTCCTGGAGGCGTACTTGAGATGAGTAATGGGCTTATATACTTAATTAAATTCCATAATCGATTGAATATGAATCTCTCTTTTATGGATACCAATTTATATTTTATGTTAAAAATATTTTCACGTCCATATTGGGAAAAGGTAAGCAGAGATGTAAATCTACGCACCCACGATTAGCCTATTAATATATTGACTATTGATAGTAGTTACCCGAGGGTGGTGTCAAAAGTCTCCGAAACTGAAACTCCGAAAGTCGAAAAGTATGAAGAGATTAATGAACGCAGAGAAAGCTAGGCAAGTGTGTAGGGGTCGTGACACGTAGCACTCGATGTTCTCTGCCTACCATACAAAGGACCTGGCGTGAAGATGTGAAGATATGGATGTGTGTATGTGTGGACTAGTGATATCTTATATTACTATTAGATATTTTAAATTATAACCAAAACACTCTATCGTCTCGGTGATCGAGCGTTGTTGGTATCTGACTTTGACAAACGATATTCAATTCTTTGTTCGTTCGAGATTTGTTCTCGTTCTATGAGTTTTTTCAGGTTTCAGTTTATCTAAAAACCTCAAAGAACGAGGGATTGGATTTGTTGACTTTTCATGGGTCTTACCTACCTCTGCCCACCTCTTCGGAAATGAAGGAGTGAGGATATTTCTTTATTTAAAATTGGTTAAATTTAAAATTCGTGTTATGCGCGAAGCAACAGAAAAACCGCCAAAAAAGGAATCCCTAAATAAAAAAAACCTCTAAAAAGTCCTTAAAGGGGTATGAAAATTTATTGACAACAAATGACTTATCAAGGTTTTAAATTGGGCCCTTTAAAAACACTTTATCATGGAAGTGGTCGTAGGGCTCCAATTTAACCAGTCGAAAGGACACCCTTCATCAAACTTCATGGCTATTCTGACCTCAGGTTTTTAAGGATCATTAAAACATTCGTTATTCGTAAACGGGCAAAGGAATTATGTATAAAAATCAATGCCACTTTTCGTTATAATTTTATAACTCAAGAATGGGTTCACTTAAATAAAATAAATAAAAATAAAAAGGAGGGAGTTCTCAATTAGTCTGTATGTCTTTTTTAAATATTATATTACTCCATCAATTGCATATGAATAGAAGAGAATAGAATATAACTAGAATGCAAAATATATTGTTTCACATAGACCATACAAGTAGAAAAAATATACCCTCTTTTTTTGTTTTCATAAAAAAGGTTATACGTCTGATTAATAGACAGCAAAAAAATTTAATGATGGTGCTTGATCCGTTAACTTAATGTTTATATTTGTACATTAATTTTTGCATATAACATTAAATAAATCAACATTAAAAAAGTTTCACCAAGCGCCAAGTGTTATAAATATAAAAGATATACAAATAATATAAAAATAAAATAAAAGGATAAATAATATGTTATAGAAAAATTGTTATCCGAGGGTGGTGTCAATAGCTTCCGAAACCGGCGTGTCTGTATGAAGAGTGTAATGAATATGGAAGCTAGGCAAGTATGTAGGAATCGTGACACTTGGCACTTGATACTCTCTGCATACCATGCAAGAGACCTGGCGTGAAAATATGAACTTTTTTCCAGGTTTGTCAGCTGATATCTCCAATGCAAAAAGTTCAATGTGTATGACTACACCGTCAGTGTATCGATGTGGTTTGAAGGACATTTTTACTGGTAATCTATTTATAAATAAATAAATTATGATAATTATATCCATGGATAAATCACAGAATTAGAAAGTGATTTGCTTACTTTGGGGTTAGATCATATGCTTGTGTTACGGATATTAGTTAACTAGAAATACTTAAATAGATACCAGAATAAATTTAATAAACAGCCAGATCCGGAAATACAGACATAATATAATATGTTGGTCACACATTCGGATTCGGATTCGAGTCCGAATCTTGCTGTTAGTCGGTGGCGTTAGGCGTGTACGCTAACCTCAGGACTAGTTTGATAGTTCCAAACGGTTCCGTATCGTACCCATCATCTATAAAAATGCCAAATATGTAACCCACTCATTACTTTTTAGTAGAACATATTATAAATACATCTTTCAGTTATAATAGAACTACAAATTAGAACTTAATTATGACAAAATTTATCTAATTATTTTCATGAATCGCGTCTAGCACCGTTCATGAGATACATGAGATATAGTGACAGACGGACAGTGGAGTGTTAGTAATAGGATCCCGTTTTTTCCCTTGGTGTCCATAATGGTACCTTAAATAAAAATATATATTTTATAGTTGCGGACGGAGTAGACAAAGCTACTAATTATCGACGATGTCTGGATGTTTGTGCTAATACAGGTAATGACTTATTGTGTTACTTTTTAATATATTGCATAATATTACTGTATAAAATAATTTTAGTTTTAATGATTGTATTTTTAATATTTGTATTTTAATTGAATTACTTGGTAATTCTTTGGCATTGAAATCTCGTATTGGTTTATACTTTCACTAAAACAAAAATTTATTTTTAAGCAATAATTTTTTTTCTAACTCTTATCACTGATTCACTGCCAATTTTTAAAAAAAAGATTGAAATAAATAGCTATAGTAAAGTTTTTATACTCTTTATCATCCATTCAATTATCTACTGTATCATGTTATAATATTCATGTCAATATGTACATACTCTGTGATAATAACATATTTTCAACACAATACAAAATGGCCGCAGCGACGGTGTCAGCTGTGAATTTGGAAAACTGCGCTTCTTTTAACGGCGGCTCTTGTTGTACACAACACAGTTTTAGCGCAGGTCAGTTATAGTATTTATTTGTTTTTTTTTCGTATTATAAAATTATTTAGCTCTCTTTATTGGCTTCGGACTACCATTTGGGTAGTGCAGGTTCGTACCCCGCCATGTGTTAATTAATTTTTCTAACAAAAACATATTCTGAGTTCTCTCACAGTGATATAATACTTGCCACCTATGACATCATGGGACCTAACATCATCGTTTCGTAATCGTGGCTTTATATTATGTACCTCAGCCAACCCTTTCGGGATGTGGGCGTGACAATATTTGTTTATTTATTTTAGCTTCTCCTCGGAAACTTGTTAAACGATCGACATAGAAAAAATATCGCTTCCATGGAGTATAATAGCAAAATTCGAACACCGACTGTGTTTACAACCGAAGTATACAACAGACAAATAAACAATCACATTTTCCCGTAGAGTGTACACTGTATACTGATCTATTTGCAGATATTCGTCCAACATATACTTCAGCATGCCTTAGTACCCAAGACCTTTCTAGTAAAATGGCTTCCCAGGAACTTTATAAGAAGTCGGAGAGCGCTATCAAAAAGACGGATCATTCCGCTCAGCACAACAGAAGCTCGAAAAGTAGTAGTAAGTACATTTTTAGGGTTCCGTACCCAAAGTAACCAAAGTAATATTGTTATCCACTGTTTTCAGTTTTTATTTTATGGAAATTTAAATTTTTCATCTAGGCACTATAGAAAACTCTCGTCAATTGGCACATATTGGCCGCAGCAAGCTGATGTCGGTCCGTTTGCTCTGTGACTCCGTCTCCGAAATGGCGACACAAGCGATACCACAGAGCCACAGCATTGGTAAGATTTCGATTGTAGACTCTTTTTCTATAAAATAAAAATAAATAACATTTTTAAAAACAAGCATTTATTCAAATGCACTAAAAATAATAACATAATTTTTTTTCATTTAAGATTTTACTATCAACTTGTAACGTCACTACACAATTGTTCACATGATATAAAAGCTTGTCATGGGATTTACATGTGTAAATAGAATCCGATCCGATTTTTTTTCCATCTTGGTAAACACGATTTGCTCAAATCAGCCATGTTGAATTTAGAATGACGTCTCAGCTGATCATGCATTGTCATCTAAAGTTAACGTGTCAAAATGTCAGCTCAATTGGTTCAAGATGTCTACTTAAAAATAGTGTTGCAAGTCTACATCCTCATATATTCATTACACGTGGTTTTGTCACATACAAAACCGTGACATTGGTTGCAGCGTGTTTACGTAATCGTTATGGGATTACAGCCTTCGCGGACGGAGTCGCGGACATCAACTATTTTGAATCGTTACTAACAATAACGATTCAAATACTTGAAGCAAAAACTTTAGACCGTTGTATTGTGTCGTTGCTAACCATCATTTTTCTATAATTAACTTTAATGCCCCACCCATGTTTATTTTGTCTCCACTACCCAGGGTAAACTGGGAGAAAATGCTTATTGTCATTAAGTTCGCCTTTTGTACATAATTTTGTGCAATAAAGAATTTAAATAAATAAATAAATAAAATCGCGCGGACGGAGAAGTATGAAATCTGACACACTTATAGTTTATGAGTATGACAAGTGTAGAACGCTAACATTCTTCAATAGCCTTTCAAGTACATTTAATCGATAAATAATACCATGTGTTTGACACACACAAACACAAGTATGTTTTGTTCGATACATACAATAGGTAGACTCTGTTGTTAAATTTTGTTTTGCCATTTCATGTTTTTAAGGTTGTGTATTTCCGAAGCGATGAAAGAGTTTTTAAAAATGTTTTAAATCGTTCATCAAATTATCACAAAATAACCTATAATTGAAATATTATGGTCGAGTTTCGACCACCAGTATTAGATAAATTTTTTGCTTAAGACATAAAAACAGCGTATCGTCGGGAATTTAGTTACACTTTTGTATTTGCGTAAACGTAACATTTATTCAACTTACCCTCATTTAATTTACATGGAGAAAGAATTTGTGAAATTGTATGGAAAAAAAATTGCTACGTTAGGAGTAAAAGACAGATATCATGAAGTGATTATAAGCCGCATCAGTCGCCTATTAGGTACTTGTTTAAAGAATATAAACAGACTAGGGCGTCAGTTTTTACGCAGAGCGGCACCCGTCTGAACTTCAGGGGTCCAGTAGGAAAATTAAACCCAATCCAAAATTAGAATACGCATTCACTAATCCGGGTTTCCTCAAAATATTTTCCTTCCCAGTACATGGTGAGGTTCGAACCTGGACTATCCGAACTGAAATCCGAAGCGCGAATCACCAAGGGTCCGAAAAAAGTCAATTTTTTTATCTAATTTTAATATTCCACCCATCCGTACGAAACGATTTGGTATGTCTTTCCTAAATGCATTAATGCTAAGGAGTGAAATCTGCTTGCTAGTGTATTCCCGAACCTGGCTATAGTGAATAGGCTGTCTCTAGGTAGGCAAGCTGCATCATCAGCCTTCCTGTCATTTAACATCGGGTGATATAGCGGTCATATGTCTGTCAATACAATTACCTAAAATGTAGCATCTTTCTAATATTAAACAGCAATTTTCTAATTGCACGTTAACGTATACAAGATTGATATAACAAAATTTCATTAGTAGCTTTTTCACTGTCTGTCTTTTTTTTTTCTGGCTAATCTCTGGAACGGCTGGACCAATTTTGACGGGACCTTCACAAGTAGACTTTATTACCTACATTAAGAGCAACTTAGCTTACTTACTTTTATTTTAGAATTATATGAAATAATTAAATTCAAATGCGTATAAAATTGCGGGCACAGTTTGTTCTATATTAAAAAAACATTTTGTTGTAATTCTAAAATTGTAGAGACAAAATTTGATGGTATGTTACTTTTTAGAAACAACAACGATCTCCAAACCGATCGCGTCTGCGGCTGTGTTGACGTCAGGAGAAGGTTTTTTGGACAAAAACTGTTCTGGAATATTATTACCACAGAAAACATCATATACAGGTAACAGAGAACAAAACACTATAAATACATGGCCTAAAAACACCATAGATGTTGTAGGTATCGCTATCATGTGACCGGGTTGTACGGCCTTTTGTATAAGTCTATCGGCTACAATACCCTCCAAACCGGAACACTACACTGTCATTATAGCGGTAGTAATCCTGTAACCAGGAGAGGAATGACCCAGTTAATCGATGCTCAACTCTTAAGAGGAGCGTGCTTGAGGGAGGCAATTCAATCCTTATTTTTCCATCCGCATATTTTTTTCTTTACACACTAATAAATATATTCTCATCTCCCATCTTCATATGTAGTTAAGGTTAAAATAAGTCGGGTGTAAATTAATGATTATTAATAATAAGATAATTAGCATATAATATATTATATTTTTCAAGTAATAAAATATAACTTTCAAAATTAAAAATTAAGTTCTTAAATAAATTTCAATTATAAGTAATAATCAATTATAAAATATGACTAAGTGTACGTTTCACCACGCGCCAATGATAAAAATATAGAATACAGACAGAAGTGACATCTGTGTGAGTGATGTATAAAATTTAGGTATAATCAACAGCATAATTCACAAATTCTTCATAATGTTTCTTTAATAACCAATATCAAAATAATATGTATACTTACTATCTGTCACGAAAAGGTATAAATTATGTAAACAAACGTTCAGAAGTTCCCAATATTTGGGTCAAAGGAAAATATTCATCCATTCCATTATACACAAATACACAATAACAAATAACAAAAACGATAAAATTAAGGCAATAACTAACAAAACTAACAGTAACAAAATAAAAATTAATAATAACAACAAAATCCGCGATTTTAATAAAGCAATCAAACATATTCGTGCGTATTCAAAACTCGAATT
>DVZL01008910.1:0-10027 GCA_018236625.1 Lasaia peninsularis | reverse complement strand
TGTCTATAGGCCACGGTTGTCTCTTACCATCAGGAGACCCGTGTGCCTGTTCGCTGTCTTATACTATAAAAAAAATATTGTAAAAAGCGGTTATTTTAAAATTGCATACAGACACAGCAATTTTATTTATTTGTATGGATGACAATTTCATCCATTTAGGCGGCCGATGCCTAATCGCGCCTCTGTGGTCGAGTGGACTTGGTGTCTAACTTGGACGCACGAGGTCCCGGGCGACGACCCTATGGCGACGGACTTGTCACATCGTGTATACCTCTGCCGACCGCTTCGGGGATACGGGCGGGTAACGCCGAGTCGCGAAGTCGAACCCTAGATCAAAAGGTTTTATTTGAAGCCTCCAGCTTTGGTTTTAGGTAATCCTACCTTGGCCCCGACCTTGCCTACCGTCTACATCAGATGATATCGGGGCCGGCTACGTAATCTCATCAAACCATCGAACCTCTGCCACCAAAAGGTGCAGCTGATCGCGCAGACGAAATAACAGGCAAAAGCTAACATTAAAATAACGAATATTATTTTTATGATTTTCCATTTATTAGACCAACTTAACACAATATACATTTACATCCCAACTTATAAAATTAAGGGTGGCATAAAAATAAAACCGATATTAAGAAAATCGTTCTTCTAAGCCATTAAATCCGGAAATAATAACAATAAAATATAAATAGGCACCATAAAAAACTATCTATTCGACCTACAGAAAATCCAAATCCTTTAGCAATCGTCGCGAGCTATAAAGGAAGTGTGCCCTAAATAACGGGAGAGTTAAGAGGTCGTTCGGCAGTTTCGGCACCAGTGTGAATAAATTTGCAAGGCCTCCCCCTATCGGATTCCCTCGATAACCAACGGCGCCTATGCTTTATAACCCGTAACATCCGAAAGCGGATTTATTGTCACACCAAATACACTAAAAAACCTTTGGTTTTGTGATAATACAACTTTTCATTGATTGCTCTGACTTTATTATTTTTTACTTCACTTTTTGTTTATTTTTAGTGTTTTTCGCACAGAGATTTTTGATAAGCGATAGATAATTTTACAATGTCAATATACTTTAAACCCTGTTATTCTTATAACAGTTTGTTAGGGGTGTGATATACAGATAGTAAGTACCTTTATGAATTTAACTAAAAGTACCTGAGCGACAGAGTTTCACTCGGTAGTTACTTGTTTGCCAAAATTGCCATCTGACACACCAAGTGATACCGACTGAGTTGTATATAAGTCGTGATTCGCAATATCATAAAACCTAGACCTATCTAGATTAATTTTTTACCCCCTAGATCCCCCAGACACTAAATGTCAGCGAAATCGTTAAATAACATCTGACAACATATCAGAATTATATTGTAAAGTGTGATCGAGAATATTTTATGAATAATATTGTAAAGTTGTTATATAAAATAAATGAAGCCGATTGCCAGTTTTGAGTTGAGAATAGCATAAAACTTACAAGTCAAGTTAATTTAACAGTTCACGATGATTTCTTCCAGTTTAAAACCTTGAAACGAACTTAGTCAAAATCCTAGACATTCACTAGTTAGTCTCTCCATGTCAGAATTAAAATAAATGAAATTACACTACCGTAATCCTACTTCTGAAACTAAACATTTCTCTCAAATATACGAGTAGAACGCGTCTAGACTGGGGAAACCTACATTTATAGAGTTTCATGAATCGACGTTACCTAATCTTGATCCTCGTCTAAACTTTATCCTTATGCCAAATTTAAGATTTCGATTAAGAAACTATTCAATTCACTACGTAAAAAACTTATAAAATCGACGACTGGAACTACGAGTACTCAGTGTCAGTCCATAAATAATTTTCTAGACGTTCTTTAGGCAAAAAGGCATTAGTATACTTAAGGATTTATGTCTCCTCGTAGACACGGCTCGGGCGGTTTTATTTTGGGGCAAAGCATGCCAATTATCTACATCACATATTAAGAGCACTTTATTCTGAGCAATGAACGAAGAGAAAGTCCGTTACATTGCTGAATATGCGACAGATTTATCGTTACTTAATAGGGGTGTACAAATGATATTTTATCGACAAGTTACTTTCAGATAATTTAAAAACAATAGGCAGAGGATAATGTTATGGGCATGAAATTTAGTTGTACAAAATTTTTTTTATCAATTTATATCAGGATTGTAGTTATAAATTCAAGATTATTTAATTCCCGAGACTGTTTTATCAACTACAATGACAATATTTTATTTATTTACGTATCTACTTAATATAAAATCGTAAAAGAATTGTGTTTGTACATTGAAGGTTTTCTAGAAAAATAATTGTGTTATCTTGCTAAGTTGCTACTTGCTTCTTAATAAATATTTTTTATTCTATGTTTCAACAAATTATCGATTCAATGTAATCTGGGCTTATAAAAAAATATAAATGCAGCTAAAAATAGAATTTAACTAAAATCGATTGGGTTATATCATCCATATAATGTCGTGCTATATAGACGACGCGGACGTGTGTCTTTGACTTAGTCTCTAAATTAAAATAAATGGATAACTTTTATGGATTACTTATGGGTACCAGCGCCAACCCATTCCCTATAGAAAAATAGTTATATTTTAGCCTTTTATACACAGTTTTTCATATTACTGATTTCATACAACTAAAAAGAGAAATTATATATTGTAACATCGAAAGCGTTTTATAAACCTTTCTTAAAAAATAACATGATACATCATCGATAAGCGTACAACCCTAAGGGTCGTCACCTGGGTAGCGGGGCGCGGGGGCTCGCCGGCGTCAGTGTGGCGGGCAGGTTACGATTTACACTCCACCAACTCAGCAGAAACTGCGCCCGGACGGGAATCGCTGATAATCCACATCCACAGACGTTGCGTGAGAATTAAATCGAGATTACCGAGACGCCGGCGAACTTATTGAGCATACCGTTTAATTGAATGAACTTTTCGTGGGTATTCCCGATACTTTAGTGTCTTTAAGTTCGTCTTTGTTTTTATGTCAGCAGTACTTTTAGATTGTATTATTTTTACGACATAAAAAATAAGTGGTAGAAAACGTGCAGGCGTTCTCCTGATAGCATGAGACACCCGCCGCCCATGTGTTAATGGTGCGTCGCTTATGCGAGTCTACCGGCTACCCTGACCTCTTGCATCTACTAACCAAAATTAGGCACTAGATCACCATCAGAGGACGGAAAGGTTGTGACGTTCAGAAACGTTCTTCCATGGAAACGCTTTGAGATATTCGTTTTTTCACTTAAATTGAAAACATCCACACTTTGACTTGACTGATTTTGAAGTTATTACATTTACGGCGATCTTATATTGTAACAAGCTGTTGCTCGCGACTTCGCGTAGGCTATAATCCAATGGCGCTAACACCTTTGTTTTGTCTTGGACATAACCACGCGCAAACGTTATATTTCTTTAGCATATGTATTATTTTGGTAGATAAGTTGCAACATTGACAAGTTTCAACAAAATACATACAAATTGAGATTCTCCTCCCTTTGAAGAGAGGCAATTTTCTTAGTATTGGTACTCGAGTTAGAAACCGATCATTTACTGGTACTGTAGCAAATTTTTTTTTTTCTTTTTCAGGTTGTACGAGCAAAACTTAGTTCACAAGAAATCAACTTTTGAAGACGGTGGATTATCTACATGCATCACACAAGACCAGTTACGATTTAGGATGCCCGCTCGCGATCGACATTTTGTAGATCTGAGATTCAGGCCGACTTTTTTATGCATCATTTTGGCCGACTTTTGTCGGACTTAAGTCGAACGTGTGCCGGCACCCTAAAAAATTGAATCAAGCGCTCTGAAAGGTTTAAAATTATAGGGTTTTTATTATTTGTTAAACTTTTACTCAAGTGAAGGGAGATGAATAGAATTTTTTTAATAGAACATTTTGTATTTTATTACATAAATCACTTGTTTTTAATTGCTTACGTTAAATTGTTATTTATTTGATATTTTTGACTTAAGCTGTTTGTTTTTACCCACAATAATACGAAGTCAAATGATGATTTACTAAACAAAAAAGAAATTTACCTTTTTTCTGGTGACATTCCGATTTATTCCTGATGGTTAAAAAACGGATCTGACATTTTATTATTGTAAATTAAAAATAGACTCGTGACATTAATAAGTAAGCCAATAAATAATTTGTTCTATTTATTTGCCTTTACAGAACGGAGCTATTAAGAGATATAAACTACTTGTCAAATTAAATCTACATTCAGGACATAATGGATTTTTTTTTTCATAAAATGAAAAGCCATACCTGTACTGTAGTGTAGCGGAGAAGCCATACCTGTAGTGTACTGTGGCGTAGTCTTATACATTATCAAAATAAATCGGCCAATTATTTCTCAATATATAGCATGTGTAAAGAAACTATTTAATATCTATTATTCTTTTTTGTTCTTATATTTTTTCCGTAACCGTTTTAAATGAAAATAATTTTGACGAGTATACTATAATTATTAATACCATTTAATGTTAATGTTGCCACCTCGCGGTTGTTAACATTATGAATGTTCTTGTACATACTAGTTGTGTATGGGTTTACGCTGTAGATTAGATTTTGTTTACAAACGAACTGAAAATGCTACTCGGGTATCTTCTAATAGATTTTGTCAATTATTTGATTACAATATTTTATTCAGGGCATTATTGAAGATCTCTCAGTTTTATAATAAAAAATAATTTCTTGCAATCTTATTTCGATATTGGTACCTTGGTCCAATGTAGTCGGCGTCGGCGGCTTTGTTGCAAGAGATCCAGGGTTTAATTACTGGGCATTAGAGCAAGTTATTCTAGATCATAATATATTGACATAGATCTATAAATGCTGCTCGAAATTGCTTTTCTTCACATTTAAAATAAAATGTCAAGTGACAATATGTAGTGCATATCGATGATTTCATATATATATTGAGGGCGGTAATAATATACATTTAACTTGAATTACCTTTTTATCAGTTATTGTATGAGCTAAGATTGAAGAGATCTTCTAGAGACATGCCAAAACTAACTTTTTTGTTTAATATTTATTTTTACATAAGAGATAAATTACTGACACAATAGTTTCAGATTTTCCAATTCATTAATTTTAAATAAATAATCTTCTAATGAAAAATATATAACCTAGACTTTATGATATCAACATCACACGAGTGACATGAATGCAAATTACCTACAATTTAGTTTTCTTATGACAGCAGCATATTTCATCCAAAGTTTGCTTAATAAATTAACGATCGACTATATAGATTCGCAAGAGAAATTATTTATATTTAGTTAAAATCAACAATGAACTAAAATCTTCAATTTTACTAAAAATTATAGGCATCATGTGCTTATTCTGAATGTAGATAATATTGATATACTATGTTAATTTATTGGCATTGAACACAAAATTATATTTCTCTTGTTCAATGACTTGGTATTGACGAAAATTATGTAGGATTAGACAAAGGATTTTAATAAAATCTTGTATCTGTCATAGAACGAACTAGGTATCCATATTTGTAACTTTTTTCGAATAGAGAGCGTTATTTTTGCCATTATAATCTATTTAAATATGTGGTTAAGTGTTCAATATTTTTAATATTTTGTTTGCCTTTATATGAAATGGGCATATAATGTATTTAGTTGAAATATTGTATGCCGTGCATTAAACCTATTCTTGTAGTGGTATGACTATAAGAATTAGTCCTCAGCATATGTAAGCATTAATAGTACAATAGTATTGTAGAAAATACTTAACCCAGAGACCATATTGTCTTTTACCAAATAGTAGGACAAAAACCAAAAATCAATGCCTCAGATCATTTACTCAAGCATAAATGTCAATATTCATTAAGCACAATATACGTACACATGCGCTCTGAATGCTCTAATAATTGTGCCTAATAGGTCTAAGTACATGAGACATGAAATGTAAATACGCCCCACTCAAAGATTTTATAATGTTTTAGCTATGTGTCGCGTCGCACAACAAAAGCCAGTATAGTCAGATATCTAGTCTCTGATATTGTTTTATTAAGATACATCATTTGTATGCGGCGATACACGACAAATTAAACTATTAGAACAAAATGCGTTCATTTTGTGAATTACATACCTCAGTGGACTTGTTTGTGATAGATTTATCCAATAAGTGTTCAATTAAATAATTGTAGTGTAGATAAGTCAATTCGTGTAATATTTAGCGTCCAATTAAGTACATAATGTAAGCGCTGGTCGGATTATAGTATAGATCACATGACATTTAAAACGTGAACACACAGAATAAATTTTAATTGTAAGAGGAAGTATTCCTGCGCACAAAAAAGTTCATGTGCTCTATGCCTTATTTCCATAGTTCATTTATGCGAAAATGAAACACATCTACTGCTTTTATACTTTATGTTACGTATATTTGCAGCTGATGGTGGTGCTATAGATATATTTTAATAGCGCATTTTGTATCGTTTTTATCTATATATTATAGTTTCGTACAAAGTAATATAATGTAAGAGAAACGTACCTATTACGAAATACGTTCAGTGCAAACAACGCGTATGTAACAAATGTTCGTTTAATCTTAATGTAGATAGTTAATATAGTGACTTAAAGTCAATTTTATGGTCTGTGGATGTTCGACATCGACATTGTACCAAGGTTTTATTGGAAACTTTGCCAAAAAACGTTACGATTCATTAAATGTAACTTAAAATCGGACGTAGTTTATCTATAAGTGTCCTTTCACACGTGCAGCGTGTTTTTATAAACGGCGGTGATTCATATTAAAGCGTACTCACGAGCCCTCGTTGGGCTTGCGGTAAAAACGACCATTATTTAGGATAACACGCTGCTTGTGATTAAAGGAATTGACCCTAAATAGACACAAAGGCGTCGTGTGAGCTAGACGTATGTAAATGTAGTATATTTAATATATTATATTACTTTTTATGACACAGTATGTATAGCATGAAATTCGCTGAGTTTTCAAGAACTGTTAAGCGTAATTCATTGTATTTTCAACACTCGCGTATATTTGCTCGTGCTCATGCTTTTGTTTCTGTTTAGGAACATTGTGTGTCAAAGGACTAACCTCTCGAGGTATCTCAGTAGTTAGGAACCTTAGTTATTATATCTTCTGGTTGTTAATACGTGTAACGTTAATGTAATATAATGTAATTATGTCAATCCGTGTGGTCAATTAAATAAGGACCGAATTTAAAGTCTGTTCCATTTAAGGCCTAGTTAATCGGGACTCGGGAGCGAGGTCAGGGCCCGAATGTAAAGTGCTTCTAATGTTACGTGTTTTAGACAAATTTATTTTTAGCTAGTTTCGCTATAGTACTATTTGTGTCGTAAGTGTGCGAGATGGGGCAGTTCAACGGAACGAACTGCGCAAATTCTATGTAATTACTTATTATTATTGTTATTTAATAGGTGAAAATCAACGTTTGGTTTAAAATTTTACTTTTGTTTGTAATAGAACATTTTTGATGATTATGAATTTATAAATATTTTAATGTAAATCTGAATATTCCTAAATATCATTAACTCATAAAATAGACATCATGACTGTATAAATTCACTGTTTTGTTGACTATCTTAATAGAAAGGGCCATAGTTAATAAAAAAAAACATTTTAAATCTCTTACAATTCCCTGTTTAAGATTGTTTTGCTACAAAAATAAATTGCAAATTGGAGCAATGATTATTTTTATTAAGGGAAGAGATACATAGGTACTTTTAATGGTACTTATTTTATCATTATAACTTAAATATTGAAAAAGTTATTGATTTGATCCGCCTATACACTCAAATATTAAAATATGAGAACTGCGATTTGTGAAAGACCAGCTAAATATTTAACGGTGAATTTATACATTATGCGTCTTAATACATGCGCCTTGTTGTCTAAACCGTGCTACGTAAACATAAAGCAGGACTTAAGAAAGTACTTTATAAGGGAATTCGCACGAGAGATGACAAAACGGCGCATGTGTGAAGAGGCACTAGCACGAAGGAAGAAATTGTCGACAAAATTTATGTTCTAATAATATTTCTGACTGAAGTTCCTTATTCATTTTAATATACATACAGTTTTATTGCTACGATGATCAACCACGAGCGTGCTATTGTTATTATATTAAAAGGATTGGGACAAATTAAAGTTAAATACGTCCTATGTAAGCTATTCCAGCGTAGGTTGTCTGTAAATTCGTAGAATGTTTCTGACGAAAGGTTCTTATAGCAACGAAACTGACCGAAACTGCGTGGAACTAAAATCGGCCAAAACAAAGGTGTATGGTGAAATATTTGAGTTATTTTTGGTATTTATTTTTATGTTAACTAAAGTAACATTTCGGATTTATAAAACCTAAAAGTTATCATACATTTCATTTATATTATTTTGTTTAAATTATTAAAATTTATTTCATGTTGAATTTATTGTTGAAATTATTTTTATATATTAATTCATTTGGCCAATAATAATGTTACCAGATAAGTTTTGTAAAAACAATGTATTTTTGTAAAAACATTTGTATCGTACCGTGTTATGTAAACTAACATCCAAACACGATCAAACAAAATTTGCCAAAAAAGAAAAATGTTTGTGTGAAATTAACGTTACTATGGTCATTAAATAAGGAATGTAGCTACAAACGTACGTAAATTTGGCAAATATTGTTGGTCAGTGTTTGGTGTCGATGGGGGACATAGATCAATTGAAAAAATAACCAGTGGCCCTTCAGAAAGTTTCTACTTTATGATGACACAATATGATTCTGATTTTACATGACATGAATTTCGAAAATAAATTTGACTACCCACTGACAGCCAAAATGGTGTCTCACTTACATAAAATAGTGAGGATAGAAACAAAGATATTATATTGTTTTGGCGGTATTGTGCGTTGGAACTTTATCAAACTCCAATGACTAATAAAGACGTTAAGTTTTGACCAGGTTTCTATCACATTGGAATTCTACACAATCAATGTTAAGCTAAACCTCTCGCCGAAGACTGGTCGAAGCTGATCCATCGTACCATCATGTCTAAATGATAGTATGGTTCAAAATCGTATTAATTATTATTTGAAAATATAATTAAGTTGAATGTACAAAAAAAACCTTGAAAATGTTTGTAAATTATTTTGTACAATGTTAAGAATTATATTCGCATTATTTTTATAAAATACCATTTTTGTTGATTTTTGGTTGCTTATTATTATGAAATGTGAAAGAACTTAGATAAGTTAGGGAAAATGATGTGTTTAATGTAAATATATAGATGATGAAAACATGTATGTAGGAGTACATAAATTTTATTTATGTATTAAATTTGATATTGTTTTCAAAATTTATTTGGTTGTCTTATTTATTTCCTCCCAGTGACTACATCCTCACTTCGGATGATGTTCCCGACAGGCGCACCCGGTGCTTGCCCGGTTCACGTATTTATTGGTATATTCTAGTATTCCAGACATAGAATCTAGAAATTTGAGTTAACTGGATTAGTCCACTAGTGCAGACCGTTCTATTGAGGTAAAACAACGTTTGACTAGGATTGCTACAAATCCCGGTCCGGGTTAGGGCCCCAATAAAATATCTGGGCCTCACCCTGGACGGAAGGTAGACTTTCGGGGCACATTTCGCCCGGCCTGCCCCGAGAGTCCTGGGAGCTGCCGCTGCATTGGGGAGGCTGCTGCCCAACGTGGGAGGCCCGAGCACAAACTGCCGTCGGCTGTACTCCGGAGTCTTACGGAGTATGGCCCTGTACGGGGCACCCGTCTGCGTGGACGCCCTCGGACGCGCAAGTAAGACCCTGCTGCGACGTCCGCAGCGCGTCCTCGCAACGAGGGTCATACGCGGGTACCGGACGGTGTCCTGGACAGCTGCACGCGTCCTCGCTCCATGCGCGAACTCTCGCCGACATACGCGGGTACCGGACGGTGTCCTGGACAGCTGCACGCGTCCTCGCTCCATGCGCGAACTCTCGCCGACATACGC
>DVZL01008909.1:0-10028 GCA_018236625.1 Lasaia peninsularis | reverse complement strand
TTTGATGCGGTTTCCTTAAATGGATAAAGTGATTCAAGAGGAAGATTTTTATGTATATAACATGTATAGTATACCTGTGAGATGCCGGGGTGGGTCGCTAGTATACATATAAAAGTCAATTTCTGTTCGTGAGTTTCGCCAAAACTCGAGAACGACTAGAGCGATTTGGCTAATTTTGGCTTTAGCTTATCTGTGTATGTCCAGGGAAGCTTTAAAAGGTGTGAAAATATTTAAAAAATGCTGGAAATATAGTAATATATTAAATTTAAAAGTGAAGTTTTTTTTTTTAATTTTGGTTTTGAATGTAGTTATCGTTTTCTTAATCCATAAATGCGGGCGGTACGAAGTTCGCTCGGACAGCCAGTTATTAAATAAAACTTAGGATTAGTTGTAAGAAATATATTTAGGAGATAAGCTCGCCTTTTGTATATGTGCTATAGTATTTTTATTTTCTGGTATCTATTTGTGTACAATAAAGTATTAAATAAATAAGTAAGACTTCTGATATGATTTTTTTGTTTTGGAAGCCTAAAGTGATTCCCAAACCAACGTTGCATATTCAAGAGGTCAGAAGAACCCCCCCGTTTTTCCCCAAAGTTGGTCCGGGTCCTTTGTGTAGAATAGACAAACTGCCTTTTTACCAGGCAGCTCGTAAGAGGCGAGCATAGGTCAAACGGGTCACTTTCAACATTACCACTGGTAGAAGAGTGCTGTGCAGCAACACACCTGGGTAGCAACCGCTTTTCCTATTCCTGCCGCCAAAATGACAATGTCATGTTCCGGTCCGGAAGGTAGGATAGCCGGTAGACCTGTAAATATGGTCTAACAGCGCTACCACAGACAGTGACGCATCTACAACATTTATGATGTCTATAGGCCTCGGTTGTCTCTTACCATCAGGAGACCCACGTGCCTGTCTTATCCCATAAAAAAATTAATTGTTGGGTGGGTTGATACGACTAAATAATTACGACTAAAACACCATTTAGATAAAATTGTTTCTGCATACTTATTATAATAATTAACATAATAATAAAAACTTAAAACTGTTGAATTCTACGATTCGCCATGTTATTAAAAATATGGAAAACTTCGTTCAGATCAACTAAATTTGTTATTATTTTTATATTTGTTATTATTATTATTTTTATAAAAATACCAAAAATAAGGTCTATTAATTGCAGTTAAAGTAAAAAACGTAGATCCGCATACTACAGTGCTACATCCTATTCTAGATACATAAAAAAACTTTCTCTTCCATTATTCTATCTGTTAAAGAAACCGTATCAAAATTTGTTGGGTAGTTTTAAAGACTTAAGCATGCATAATGACGATAGGAAGGGTAAGTGACTTTATTTTATACTAAGTAGTGATTATGTCAGATAAATGCGTAAAGTAAGTAAGTAAAGTTTTACTATTAATTGAGTAATCTCCAGATAGTATTATGGCTATTTTGCTTTTGTTTTTTCTCTTACTTAAAAGAGAAGGCAAGACAAGTGGTTTAACTTTGAATTTACTTTTCAAACAGAATAAATGCCCAGCGCATTGTATAATAAAATCGCGCAATTTCGAAGTAACACATTACAAATATGAGTTTCGAAAAATAAAACACTCCAATATACAATAAGTGTTGGGAAAATGTTAGACTAATCGCTAATTGTAACATAGTAATTACAATCTAATTGTAATCATAATTACAATATAATTGTAATTACTATGTAATTATAAACTATGTTAAATTTTTGTTAACATTTTAATTGAAAAAGAGTTTTAAATATCGTAAAAATTCAATATCATTTCAATTTTTTGTAGTAAGTATTTTTTTGTTTTGATTTCTGAGTGTAACCGATGTGGGTGCATTTTAATGAGTCCAATTTTAGACGCATGACCAGGAATCTAAATTTGTTACTACATTTGACAAGAGAATGTTAGAGTGTAATTATAAGAAAGTGTCGGTATGACAATGAGAAAGAGCATTTTCCGATGGTTCAGTCATGTGGAAAGAATAAAAGATGAAAGATTGACAAAACAAATATAAAATGTGAATATTGGTACCTGGAGAGATTGATTGAAATTCTACGTCTAAATATCTCGTGTATTATCCGAGGTTAGTGTCAAGAAAATGGCGTATTCGAATGAAAAGTATAGGTAATGTGGAAGAAGCTTCGCAAGTGTGTAGGAATCGTGTGATGATCATGACGTGACATTTGACATTCGAGACTGTCTGCACCGCAAGAGCCTGGCCAGGGCTTTAGTTAGAGTTAAATTTCAGGTAGGGCAGTATTGGTGAGAGGTACGGCGGCAGTAAAATAAAATATATTTGATCTACCCTCAAAGCACGGGCTGTTAAATCAATCATCATGTACATCTCTGACCTGATGAGCATGGATCTAAAAACTATTAAGTCCTCAATTATGAAGTTCAAGCGCACGAAATAGGCAAACTTTCTCATTTGGAAAATGTTGGTCCGGGTCCTCTGTGTAGAATAGACAAATTGCCTTTCTAGCAGGCAGCTCGTAAGAGGCGAGCGCAGGTCAAACGGGTCACTTTTAACATGACCACTGGTAGAAGAGTGCTGTGCAGCAACACACCTGGGTAGCAACCGCCTTACCTATTCCTGCCGCCATAATGACATTGTCGTATTCCAATCCGGAGGGTAGGGTAGACTTGCACCTTCATTGTCTCTGGTGTCTATATGTCACGGTTGTCTATTACCATCTGGAGAACCGTGTGCCTGTCTTATCCCACAAAAAAAATGTTGGGTGGGATAATACGACTAAATAGTTACGACTAAAGATACCATTTAGATTATACTGTTTCTGCATTAAAATTATTATAATAATAATGTAAAACAGCTGAATTCTACAATTCGCCACGTTATTAAAAATACGGAAAACTTCTGACTGATCAACTGACTTTGTTATTATTTTTTAAAGGCCAGAAATACCATATCAGCCATTCTCTCGTGACCTATTGACAGCCTTTAAGGCCTATTAGGTAATTGCAGTTTATAGTTGATAACGTATATTCGCACACTGCATTGCTATGGTCGCTACAGATACAAAATCGATGTTTGACTAAAACACTCTTTACCGTACACTTCACTTAACAAAACTACAAACAATCAATGTCACCGTAAATGGTGTATCATTTATTTTATTTTATTTTCAAGGGGATTTCCCGTACAATAGATTGCAATGAAGCCCATAGAAGCCATAGCTCATAAAAATAATTAATAAGAAGAATTCAATTGCTTCATGTGATGGCGCTTCAAATATCTATACTCAGGGAAAAAAATTATAATATGAAATTAATGTTACAAACTTTTCCGAACTTTTCCGAACATACCACATGTTCGAAAAACATCTCTCGCTACATTTCTTTTGTATCTCATACCTTTAAACTAAACTAAATTCAAACCAAAAAACTATGTATGTATCTCTTCACCGGCACGCACTTTAGCACGGTCACCCAGGTATACTTAGTCAAACAAAAATATCATCTTTTAGAATACTTGACCTACGAGAAGTTTTTCAGTTTTTAGTTCGTATGTACGCTCTTTTATTTTTTTTTAATTGTTACTCCTTCAATTCGTAACAGATGTTGATTTTTTTATGATGGGTCCCACTTCTGAGGTGCTATATAAATTTCATGACAATTGATTCAGCAGTTTTAAAATATAAAAAGCAATGTATTTTGTAGTTAATAAAAAAAAGAATTAAAAAAATATATAAAGTTTTTTTTTCGTTATTTTAGTTTTGAATTTAATTTTCATCCCTTAAGTGCGGGCGGTACGAAGTTCACCGGGACAGTTAGTATTATAATCAAATTTAAATTAAAAACTATTTTATTAATAAACGAGGGTTTTACAATTCGCGCGCCAGATTTTTCCCGGGGGGTAAAAATTAGCCTATGTTCATCGGGGATAATATCGGCATCTTTTTTCAAATCGATCCATTAATTTCGTAGACTATTCAATACAAACAAACAATCAATTCTCTCTTCTTTATAATATTAGAGTATAGAAAACACGCAAACGGGTTTCCTGATGGTAACAGACAACCATGGCCTAAAGAAATCATAGATATTGCATATTGGGTAAAGTCGCGGGTAACGACTAGTATATAGCGCATATTCAATTCGAATATTCGGACGTAACAACAATGTATATTTACAAGGGAAGTTTTACGAGAAAATGTTTTTTACAATTTTAACTTAATAAATATTAATAAATGTTATTTAACAATGAACATATTATGGAAATGTAACGATGAATTTATTTTAATAATAAAAAATAGTATTAACAATTATTCCTTCAATTATGAACACATACAAGTCACGGTTTATATAAAATAATAAAATGTTTTCGCGTAGTATCCAAAGGTTTATCAGGTTATTCCCATAACCGCAGACGGTTTATTCAAACAGTGACTCACTGACAGGTAGCTAATACAATAATGAGTAACTTAGGCTACTTTTATGTAATTCAATGTACCTCTGTCTACCTTTCAGGGATGTCAGCGTGAAGATATTTTTTATATCAACAACAGAGACATGCACGAAGTGTCCAAAGGGAGTGGATGTATAGTTTAACCTAGAAATGCGATTGTTTTTAAGCCAGCAACCGGAACGGCGGCTCATATTCATTTAAATTACGACATCGGTTCATATTTATCTCCAACTGTTATTATGCAATAATAAGGCACACGCAAACAATGTAGATTCGATTATTGATACGAGCTTACAATTTAAATTGAGTTTTTTTTTGTTTATGTAATAATATTATGTACTTATAGTGTAGGGCAAAGGCCTGGGCGGCAATATTGTTACAGCGTAGGTACTTAGTTAAGAAGTAGGAGGGTTTTTGGTCCGGGTGTTTTTTCTTTTTAAAATTAAAATTTTAAATTCCTGTATAAAATAGATCATCTGTCTCTCTCACAGGCAGCTTTTAAGAGGCGAGCATAGATTGGCTGCTACCACCAGTGGTCATTTTGAAAATGACCCACTTTCAAAATGACTACTGGTGGTAGCAACTCGGCCAGGTAGGGATCCACTGCCTTACATTATCCTGCCGGCATAATGACATAATCGTGTTACAGTTCGACCACAGGATGGAGACGGACCTACTACATCTAAGGTGTCTAGAGGCCTCGGTTGTCTTTTACCAGGAGACCCGGGTGCTTGTTCATTGCCTTATCTCATAAAAAAGGAAGAGGTTAAGTAGAGGATAAAATTCGAAGTAAATAAAAAAAACAGATTGACAAGCCAAGAGGTTTAGCAAGCAAATTTAGTTTCACCTACATTAAATTGTGTGTTTTTTGTTTATAATTCAAAATCCTTTGAAATATAATTTTTGTTTATATTTCAAAGGATTTTGTAGTAAGTTACTCCTTTATTTTTATAAAGGTTAGGAAGTTTCATACTCCAAAATCAATTTTGCGTAGATATTTTGAAATTTTCTAAATTATGTACATTTGTTATCACTACATAATATTATAAAACAAAGTCACTCTCTCTGTCTTTCCCTATATTTCCCTATAATATATGCATAAATTTTTAAAACTAAGCAACGGATTTTGATGCGTTTTTTTAATAGATAGAGTGATTCAAGAGAAAGGTTTTTATGTATATAACATGTATAGTATACCCGTGCGAAGCCAGGGCAGGTCGCTAGCAAGTTATAGTGCATTGTACTTTTCTGGAAATGTTGTTTGTCGATATCGGTACAAGTTTTGTTGTTTCAAACATAGCTTAAATTACAGACTAGAACAATAACAAACACTAATTTTATTATTAATAAAATGCTGTGTTGTAACTAGGATGACTAATTATGGAACTGGCATGTTATTGTTTTAAGTGAGGTCACAAAAAAAAGAATAAAAAAATAACAACAGACGTTCGATTTTCAAATGATTTGTTAATATTTGGAACAATACTATATTTTCTTGAAACCCAAATACTCGGTAATAGTACCAGGAGAAAATATATGACCTATGAGTGTTATCTTATCACGCTTGTTAGCAGCGACCCTTATATTAAGATACTGGTTAATATAAAGAGTATTTAATAATTCACTAGGGCAGTTGTAATTGCTAATAACGTTTATTTTTATTTTCTTTAATAACTGACTACGATGAATATACATTTGACTTTTACTGTTTTCTTCCGTTGCTATTTTGGTACTTTTTTATCTATAAGCATACAAATTAATTAAATTGAAGTGTCTGTTTGTAAAAATAAAAAAACCACTTTGTACTGAATATATTGCATGGTACATGTAGAAAAATATGATTTCTTAGAATTTAGAAGAGCCTCAGTGGCCTAAAATTATGCGCTTCGGAATTCCGTTTCGCTAGTTCAGTTTTGAATCCCACTAAGTACCAATGGACTTCCCTAACTTCAATACATTTTATCAGTGCTCTTACGGTGAAGGCAAACGTCGCCAGGAAACCCAGGATTTGTTCTTGATATGATAACGGGCTTGTCACCTGTCACGTCATGGGACTTTATGTCGTCGGCTAATCGTGGGTGCACATGTACCTCTGCCTATATTTTCGGGGATATGGGCTATATTTTTCTTTTGTTAATATCTATCTTGTTTGCTTGTTCCAGCTAAACTCTGGAACGGCTAGTTCGATTTTGACGAGACTTTTACTGACAGATAGCAAAGATAATGAGTAATTTAGCTTAAGTTGCTTTTATTGAATTCAAAATAAACGCGCATAAAGTAGCGGGCACAGATAGTCGCTAATAAATCTTAAATGAATTCATCTTATTACGTGATAGTAGTGGCTATGAGTTGTGAACTTATTACGTATTTAAATTTAGTCAATTAGTTCAGTTTTCTGTCAGTAAAGATCATACTGACCTGGATTTTGTTAGTGTTTTAGTTAATCTTATTTAAAATATTGCTAATACCTTCACTTCTGGTATAGATTTAGGCGAAAGTGATATAGTTTTTGGCAAGTGACTAAACTGACTTAAAATTATCAACTTACTGAGTTAATTCATATTAAAAAAAACGGTCAGAT
This sequence comes from Lasaia peninsularis, assembly GCA_018236625.1. Classification (NCBI taxonomy): domain Eukaryota; kingdom Metazoa; phylum Arthropoda; class Insecta; order Lepidoptera; family Riodinidae; genus Lasaia; species Lasaia peninsularis. Next base: position 2,997 of record DVZL01008909.1, on the reverse strand, counting down.
GCGTATAAGGTTTCCGTACATACGTATATTAAATAAATCAAATCTAATATATTTCAGGGAGCCCCATTTCAATTATTTCAATTATTTATTTATACATTTCTGAGAATATATCCAGAGACTACTCGTTGCTGTTAAGGCGATCTAAATATGGATAACGCCTAATAAGTAATAATCTAAATAAGTTAGAAAAACTCATTGGTACATGGCGGGGCGCGGGGTTCAAACCTCGACTACCGAAATGGAAGTCTGAAACGCGTGCTACTAGGTCACCGAGGCTACTTGTTAATTCTTTTTACAAAACGTTAAGAAAATTGAATTTCATTTCGTAACTTTTTTTGGCATGGTTGTAAGCAATTAGCTTTAGACGAATTAAAATAATTTTCATATAGTTATCACTCGATTTCTCAAAACTCATAAGTGGTCATAGACAATAGTCAGTCATGTCAAGGTCTCTGGTCTAGTGGTCGCATCTCAGCGGCATCGAGACAATTCTTATTTGCATTCTTTATTTCAATAAACTTAAACATTTGTTGTCCATCCTGTCCAAATACTGAGACTATTGACATTTATGCATTGTCTGTATATTTTTTTAAATCAATTAAAAAGGTTGAAATGTGCAATAAGCAGATATATAGAAGCTCCTCAAATAATGATGCGTCCGTACAGAAATAATGATAAATGTTTGACAATTACGCGTGCGTTCAGGAATTTATTTTGTGTAAATTACAATTCCTGTTTCCGAAAACAATTTCTAAGATTTATTCTATAGGCTAACGAAAAACTATAAATAAATTATATAATTATCCGTATTAATATTTATTTTGTATCATTGTATTATGTTCATCAAAGCCTGAATTAGTTCAGCTAAAAGGTAACACGACACGCAGTGACTGTTAGGCGGTACGAAGTTCGCCGGGTCAGCTAGTATAATCATAAATATAATATAATAATAAATATAATAAACCATTCAAAATGCCACCAAAATTGACTAATTTTACTCAATACTAGCTGTGCCCGCGACTTCGTTCGCGTTTTTATTTAATTGCTTGATTTTACATATTTCTAAAACAAATTCTTAAATAAAAGCCCAGATGAAATATGGACGCATTTTTTATTTTTTTTTATAAAATGCCTATGTATGTCTACATACAAGTTACTTATACAAAAACAAGGTATTTTAAAATTTTTGTCTATCTGTTTGTACTAATCTCTGAAACGGCTGGACCGATTTTTCACAAGTAGACAGCTAATGTAACAAGGAGCGGCTTAGGCTATATTTATTTTAGAAATGTACAAAATAAATAAATAAAATATAAATACGGGCGAATTCGCGGGCAAAGTAGGGAAAAATTGTGCTCTTTGAATCGATGTTATTAAAGTAATGCACACAGGCGAAGCCGCGGGCGGAAAGCTAGTATTACATACACACACTTATTTTATTTGTATAGATATGTCACCATGTCGTGTTCCGATTTGAAGGGTATGCTATAAAATTATATGTTATTTATTTGTTTGCGGAATATGTGCGTTTAGAAATTGTTACAAAAGTATTTTATCATGTTTGCCACACTGTGGTGTGCAAATATTATAACATTAAATTAATTATTTCTACCTTTTAAAAAACATTACAGATAACCGATTACACAAAAGGCCTAACATTTCAGTTTCAAATTGGCAACGCAGTATTAACATATTTTATATATACCTACGTATTTCTTACGATTAGGTAATTAAGATTTTATTATTATGACAATAAATATATGAAACCCCAAGTTTGTAAGTTTGGTGTTCCTAACAAGATATATGTTTTTTTACGGGATGAGACAGCGAGATGCTTGACACGGATCTGCTGATGCTAACAACCTTGGTTTACAGTCATATTACTGTCTAAGGTTGGGCTGCTAGACCGTATTGGCAAGTGTAATGGCTACCTTCCCCTCCAGACCGGTACACGACAATGTTATTATGGTGGCAAGAATAGGTGAGGCGGTGGTAACCTACCCGGGGGGCACAGCACTCTAGCACCAGATGTCATGTTGGTAGTGACCCAGTAAGCCTAGCTTGCTTTTTACGAGCTGTCTGTAAGGAAGCCAGATACTCTATTGGTTACTTGTATAGTGGACCTGGAAATTGAGTGCATGTAAAAATTGAAATAACCGCTTTTTACTTAATGCATATGTATGTATACACGGTAATTACCACGGCAATAACATTTTTTACAGGTTTTTTCCGTTCGTCTGAACGGCTGGACCGATTTTGGTGGCACTTTCACTGGCAGATAGCTGATGTAATTAGGAATAACTTCCTTTTCTTTTAGAATTATATAAAATATCTAGCTTTCCGCAGCTGTATTCACCCATGTATTTTAATAATATAGATAATTTTCAAACAGCAGATTTTTTCCGACTTATAATATTTATTGCGTAAAACCATACCCTCTTTTTAATTAGTCGGTTAAAAGTAGCTTATTGATTATTCTCATGTATACTTAACCTATTTTACTGTGAAATTTTACCCAAATCCGTCCAGTAGGTTTTTCGTGAAAGTGTAACAAACGTCCAAACTTACATCCATCCACACTTACAAAACGCGTTTATAATAGGAGGATTAAATTCAAACCCGAACGAATTCGCAAATACAGGTAGTAAAATATATAAAGCGTACCTATTAAAATATGCTTGATCTAGTTTTGCATCTTAGAAAGCATTGTTTCGCTCTAATGGTATTATCTAATGTTTTGCTAAACACATAAATAAGTAGATTGTGAATGCCGTCGTTAGGTTTCATACGCAAGGCTATATGAATGGTCAGCGTATTGATTAAGCAATGCATATTATATAGTAACCGAGGAGAGAAATTATCTAATGTTTCACCGACTGGAATGTGTTTTTTTACGATATTGGAAGGCAAACAGGCAGACGGATTTCCTGATAGTAAGAAATACACGTCGCCTATAGACACCAAAGGTGGAAATGGTGCGTTGCCAACCTGAGGCTG
>DVZL01008908.1:0-10028 GCA_018236625.1 Lasaia peninsularis | reverse complement strand
GGTCTCCTGATGGTAAGAGACAACCGTGGCCTATAGACACCGTAGATGTTGTAGGTGCGCCGCTGCCTTGTGGTCGGGCTGTTAGACCTTATGTGCAAGTTTACCGGCTACCCTAGCCTCCGGACCGGAACACGACAATGTCATTATGGCGGTAGGAATAGGTAAGGCGGTGGATCCCTACCCCGGCGAGTTGTTGCATAGCACTCTACTACCAGTGTTCATTTTGGTAGTGACCCAGTTAACCTATGCTCGCCTCTTACGAGTCGTCTGGTAGGAAGGCAGTTGGTCTACTCTACTATTAACTACGGACGGTATAAATAACCGGCTGAGTACGAGTTGGATAAGCGCACGAAGGATGTCGTACCAGTATTTGTATGAATTGCAAAAAACACTTTGGTTGTATGGAAACCCCTTTAACCCTCGACTCTACCAACAGATGTCGCTATCCATGTTTAGATCGCGGTAAAGAAGTCTTCTCTTCGCTCGATGTAAACGTGCATATAAATCAATCGTTAGCAAGTACGCTGTCTGGCTCTCACTTTGCCGGTTTTGAAATATTAAGACAGTAATTCAAATCGTGGTTACAGTGATACATTGATGAAACAAGAATTTAAGGCAGTTTTGGCGGGATCAATAGAAGAAATGGGTGCAGTTTTTCACAATCATAGAATATCGTGTACATATTGAATAAAATTAGGTGTATTTTTGTATAATTTTCTTCTGTTAAAGTGCTCAAGTGAAGTATTCATGAAGAAATTACTGTGTCGTATATTTTTACGATGACGCCAAACCTCACTCGATGAGCTTAGATAAGGGTGCCAACGTTTTAACTAAGACTCTGAAATGATTTTACGGAAAAAGAGGCAGCATGGCCTGTCCCTAGAGGATAAATAGATTAATAGTAATAAGAAATTAATGACAAAATTAAAGCCAAGCTTTAAAAAAATCAGTGACTTTAAAACAAAAAAAAATACTTTACGTCTACACAAATGTTTTCATTTTTTTTCAGCAAAGCTTTTGTCATTTATTTGATTGAAGTATATCAAAATATATAAATGGTAAATCTTGGATAAGTAAATAAAGAAATCGAAAATAAATTTACAGACTTAAATATTATTATTATTTGTCCGCCATCTTGAATTTATAACAATGACACTAATTATGAACTTATGTCAAATAAATGTGTATGAAAAATGCGGCCAGTGCCAAATTCAAATGCATGGTATCAACACAAATTAAGAAGACAAAAAATATTAAAAAGCCCTAAGAACTTACACCAAATGTGATGGACGTTATAAAGACGTCCAATCTGAGAGAAATATCCAGCGAAAGCTTCATTTTGAGAGCGCCGGTACGTGAGACCTCTCGCCCAGTTGTTACCCCACTCGATCATAGTCCCAGGTTTCAAGCTAAAAAGCCACCACTTTATTATCGTAAAATCTATACTAATAAATCAAATTTAAGTAACTGTATGTAATATTAAAATATATGCATTTTACTAAATGCATATATATGTTTACAAGGCTCATATACAAAAGAGATTTTTTAGAATGTCTGTCTGTCCCCGCTAATCTCTGAAACAGCTGGAACTATTTTTAAGGGTCTTTCACTGGCAGACAGCTAATTTAAAAAGGAACGGCACCATTATTTTACAAATGTGTAGAATAAACATACCAAAGGCGTAGGCTAAGGTATGTAAAAAAAATAAAATTGTACTTGGTTATTTGAGTTTGACATTTCAAATCATGCAAAACTACACGATCGCATTAAGACGATAGTGCTCATTCTAACCCCCCTGTTTCTCTGACATAACAGTTTACTAGGGTTGCCAAAATTTTTGGCTTTGATAATTAATTATGGTAAAACTGTTCTAAAGTTAATAGAATATTGCTGGTAATTTTGCTACCGCTAACAGACTTATTTTAAGTTACCGTTATCTTCTTTCAACGCAAGTAAAAGAGATACAAAAGACTTTTAACTCCTGTCAGATTAGTCTGCAGGTGACATTTCTGCAGAGGTCTAAGCCTCGGAATATTTTGATAAAAACTTGTACAAGTTATTGTGTTCTGACTAATTTAATACGAGTAAAATGTTCTATCGTTTTTGTTTTTTTATAATAAAGCTAAGCACAATGACCCACAGCTCACCTGATGGAAAGTGAAGCTGGAGTCAAAGATGTTAATGTACTAAGCTAAAAGAAACCTATTCACCCTTAATTTAAAGGCAGCTAAGTTGTATTTCTCTGGAAATACTGCTTTGGGCAGACAGTTCCAATCTTTAGCGGTGCGAATGATGAAAGATGAGGCGAACCTCTTAGTTCTAGTTCGAGGAATGTCTACCAACTATGGATGGTACGTTTTTATTTGTCTAGTATTACGGTGATGAAAGGGGGCCGGCGGAATCAAGCTATGATATCCTGTGCACACTCACCGAAATAAATTCTAGATCAGTAACGCACCATTAACATCTTTAATTTTCGGACTAGGAGTACTTCTTACTAACGCTTATAAAGATGTGCATAGATAATATTACACTTCACAATAAAGTGTTCATAAAATGTACTTAAGATAGAAAAAATCATTGATACATAGAATTCGAACCTGCAATCTCTGACTGAAAGTCCAAAGCACTAACAACTAGACCACCAAGACTCTTCTCTCACACGAAAAATAATTTGGCTAGTATACACAATGCGGTTGAATTATTGATATACCTGTATGATCTAATCTCATAAATATTCTTGGCTCCACGTGGTTCACCTGATGGCCAAAAGCTAAATGCAAGGAGGTATTGTAGATGACGAGACCGTACAAAGTTTCCTCTCTCCTTTTCCAAAGCCCGATAGTCCTGTAAACAATTATTTTATATATAGATACCTTTTTTATTGCAATTAATATTTATTTTATGATATAAAATTGTAAAAGAACTGAGTCTTTTGTCTTTTACATTGAATTTTGTAAGTCTATTGACTTAAATGCTTCTTTATTGAAAACCATTATTTTTGATACCCTGTTTGTTAATGTATAGAAACTACTGAAGTATTTTTAAATTAAATTAACAATCAGCTTTATTAACTCAAAATTGGTAGTTAATTCATTAAGATAGTGGCTCTGTTTGCATGAGGCTTTGACATAAATAAATAATTTACTTCAGTAAGTCAAGAAAAATGTGATCTTAAGCAAAGAAATTTAATTATTTTTTATTTAAGTATTTACTTAAAGAAAATATTTTTTAAAACTTATTTAGATTATTTTTGCTGTGGCTTTATAAAATTATGATAATTTCAAAACCTATTAATTTATGATCATAATAGGAGAGCAATGAGTTTGTTTGCTGTCTTAATTCATGGGTTAACAAGATGTATATTTATTTCATAAAATGCAATTTCTTTACTTTTTGTTTAGGAAGTAGAATAATCCATTTAAATAAAAAAAAGCTTATAAGGACCTCTGTGGTCTTAGAGGTATGCTGTAATCTTTGTTGATAATAAATAAATTAAAAAAATCCCAAAAGAAACTGTCAGGCTATAAAATAAGAACCAATCATAACAACACAACACCCAAAATAATTTGCTTTCATGACCACAATCAAAGTATTAAAATTAAATAACATAATATTTAATAACTATGACATTTGAATAAAGTTTCTGTGGGATATTACAAAAATTGGTTGAAGGCCACAGATAATTCAATACATAGTTAACTTACAGGGTTCTCTCTGAAGAGTATCTTGGCCTTATCAATTTTCTCAAATCCACCAACATAACGCCATAAATGCAAAGCCTGGTCCATATCACCTACAGACACCGTCCATGATCCCACAAGCTCACACCCCAAATCTGATTTACGGGATTCTATAAACTCAGCTGATGTTTTGCTGTATAATATAATGTAATTGTTATTATATCATATTATAATGTTATACATTTTTATCTTGAGATAATGTAGCTAATGTCTATCTTTGAGTCTTAGTGTAACCACATTAAAATTTTTGCCATAATTGCTCCAAATTCTCACTGTTCAATCCCAGCTAAACAAACAGCAAAATAATATAGATTTTAACCAGAATCTGCCTAATGGTGATTATTTTAGAAAAAGGAAGAATAAATTTAAATATTATAGTAAATACTATATTGCCTCTGTGTTAAGACCGTTAGCTACGTAGGGTCCCGGGTTCAATACCCAGGTTGGAAAACTTTTCTTAAATGTTATTCAGATTAATCTGAGTAAGCATTTAATTGCCCGGGAATCGAATGTGCCCAACGTGGTGATAGGCTTGCCACCTATCACTTCATGGGCCCTAGTACCTTGACTAATCCTGGGTGTTCTAGTATATCTACTGGAATTACGAGACGTGGATACACTAGCACTCCTCTACGTACCACTTTGGGGATATTAGGCTTGAAGGTACTAAATATTATACTATTTGTAATGAAATTTACACCATAAAACATATAAATAACATATGTATATTACATACAAATATTTTGGTTAACATGTGATAAGAGAGGTTCAATGTCATGACCTCCCTTAGAAGAAATAGATACTATGATGTTTAATATTAGATAAATAAATATTCAAATGAAGCTAAGAAAATTATAAGTTAACAATGAGTAACAAAAAAATGGTCCTTCTCTACAAGTAATATAGAGCTTTCTGCAGCTACATGAGAATTAGAAAAAAAAGCAAATTCATTATATTGTTGTTATTAAAATGTGTATGACCATGAACAAATTATATTTTATGTATGAAGTTATCATGGTGCTTAAAACATAATTTATACTGGTCATAAACTGGTGGTTATTTAAAATGTAAATTTACAGAAAAATGTTTCTATTTTTTATTTCATTTATGACAGACACATGCACTGATCCAGACAAAAAGTTAATGTTTCTAGTTTTATAAATACAAAAGTTGTAAGAATTTATGGATTTTATAAGATACTGTACACAATAAAATTATGGTATAAAAAGAGTGATAATGCTCAAAGTAAGATTAACTGCGGCTTCTAAACAGAAAGCAGCATTTATTTATATATATTGATAATATGCTATTTATATTCATCTCAAACTATTTTATAATACCTGTTAGACTTTGCTAGAAGGATTTTTATATGGTATTTGAGATTCCTTCTAAATGTAAATTTTATTATCTATCTTAAATGTAATCTTAAAAATTACTGAATATACGAATTAATTTAGAAATTCTCAACAATTATTCTTATTCATAAGGTACTTAATTTACAAGTACAATTTATGAGTGTGCACATTATGATAATTTGAAGACAATTAACAAAAAATTCTAACAACAAATTGCTGTATATAATTTTCTTTCAAGAAATATTTTCAGGATATACAACTTATTTAGAGCTACAATATCTATACAAAGCTAGACCTAATCGAGTCAGGCTATCTGCTACAGGGCAAAATCAGATACTGATGGCTACAAATATTTGTTTCTTTTTAACTTCTAGGACATGCAATATTCTGTGCCCAATCTATTTCCAGATTGTTGCATAACATTTAGTTGTTTACTTGTAACTATGTTGCAGTATTTTGTGATTACGTGATAGTAAAAAGTTAACATACTTACTAATTTTGTAAATATTTATCCACTGAATCCGGACGAATGTTATGTGTATGTAATGCATAAACAATTTCTTTGTCGCTTAACATCCGACTATGGGATTCCTTCGTGGGTTCTATCTTTCGCACCAACAACTTTGATAGCCATCCATCATCAGCATTAAATCTAGTACTACTTGTTGCAATGCATCTACGAGCAAGAAATTAAATTAGGGGGCTAACTCTTTAAAGTTAATATACAAGTTTTGATTTCAAAATTTGTACCTTGAATGTTTCGGTAGAGAATTTCCTAAAACTAAAACTTTATTCAATGAATTCATCGCTACAACTTAACTATAAAACTAAAGCTGTTTCACAATTCCAGTTTTTAACAATTTTCTGATTTCGTTTCGCCGATATCTACTTGCTTGTTATCAATTTATTTGACAAAATCATTTGAAGGTTATCTTTAAAAATAGAATTTGATATAAGTGTCATCTAGCGGCATATTTTGTTACTATTGATAACATTTTTGTAGGAATTATGCCCACACTAAAAAATTGTGGGTTTCAAGAGGTAATTTATTCATTATGCCTACTCAAATTTAATTACCTACAGATGTATGTATAAGCTATTAAATTGAAAAAAATAATGACAACGATAAAGTATTAAACTTTGTCAATAAAATAAATTGAAACTCCCTAAGGAGTCATATTTTGTGCAAATGCACAAGTAAAAATATAAAAGGAAAGGATATACTACTAGATAAATAAGAAATTGTCATTAGTGTCAATTTTCGTTTACATTTTACAAAGCTGAAACTTGAAAGTAATCACAAATTTTAATTGAAAATAATTATAAAATTACACTGTTTATATAGTGTTTAATGTAGGATTTGTTCGAACAATGGGTAAGTATTCAAAATTATCGACTTTGTTAAATGTCCCTTATCTTCCAAGTGGGCGGTGTTAAAAAGTAGTAAATAAAGTGATAATAAGTATGTCGGTTTTTACAGGTTCGAACGAAGTAACAAAGTTACAGCAACACCTGACCCTTTTAAAAGAGGAATATGGTAAATTACAAAATCATTGTTCCGAACTTGAAAGGAAGTACACTTTGGCGGCGGCTTCAGCTGGTGATTTGAGTGAAACTAGCTTTGTAGCACGGCTGCTTATGACAATTTCGACACTTTACGGAAGGGAAACTTATTCAGATATTATTGTAAAACTCCAGAACAAATCAGTACCAGGTCATAAATTTGTCTTGAATGCTCGCTCTGATGATTGGAATGAGGAAGCTCTTAAAAATCTTACAGAATTAGGTAATTATTCTTGTATATTTCATCAATATTTGTATATATAGATAAAAGTGACAACCTAATAATCAACTCACCAACTTGAGAAGAATCATCCTAAAAAAATTTAATAACATAACACCTGATAGTGCAGTTCTGAGCTGCAAGTTATTGGTTAAGGAATTACTGTCTTACCTATTTCTGACACCTTAATAATAGTGTCATGTTCCAGTCCAAAGTGTAGGGAAGCAAATCTACTTGCAAAATATGTGATGTTACCTAAGCAGTTTTAACATTTATGTTATCCATAGACGATATTTAAAACTATTACTTTACCAAAAACGTCTTATAATATTCAACTTTATCTGTGTAAATATAAGTTACCAATTGTTTTGTTGACCACTCGCTCCTCTAAAATTACACGCCCAACGGCCTTGGCTCATTTTAAATTAATGTAATTAATAGTTTTTGTTTCGTTCATAGTTTGATTTGATATTAATATTTGTATTATTTAAAAATAATTTAAATGGAAATAAAATTTATTTTGGAACTGCTGTTTTCACTCAATAATTTGTTATTGTAAATTTAAGTAATTCAAGAAAATTAAAGAGAAATGTCCAGAATTACTCAGAAAGAATGTGTGGTTTCGTCTGGACAATGCCCACATTCAAACATCTCTTGAATCAGTGGTTCAAATTTGTGATTGCAATTTCACCTGAATCATAATTCTTCTAATTTGGCACTTTCAGACTACCACCTATTTCCAAATTAAAATAACATCTAGGTGGACAAAAATAACTATTCTCTCCTCAACCTCTTAAATGCTTCTTAGCCAGCCTGTCATCAGTCAGGCAGCTAACATTAACATTCATTGACATCATCAATCATATATATTTTTTTACTCTAAATGTTAATTTTCATTTCAGATTGGTCCACACTTCCTGATGATGTTGGATCAGCACTATTAAAATGGTTATACACAGATGTTATAGACCTATCCAGAGGAGATTCCTTTGCTTTGCAGTTAATGAAATCAGCTGCAAATTTTAAATTACATGGACTAGTTGGAAAATGTGAACAAGCTTTAATTGCTTCTGTAGGAGTGAGGTGAATTTTGTCATTATTATATGCTGTCTGTCACTGTGTATGCTTAAAATTTAAAATGCGCATGGGATTTTGATGTGGTTTTTTTAATTGATAGAGTGATTCAATAGGTCAGTTTATATGTTAATTAACGTAAATAATTATAATTGGTGGAATTAGAAGTTACTATGCGGAAATCCATATTTAAACACAAATATTGCAAAATAATACTTTTATTTTAATTATTAATATTATTAATTTCAGGAATTGTGTGAAATTCTATTCTGCTGCTGATGAAATTGGAGCAACCTCTCTGAAAGAACATTGTTCGGGTTTGATTTCCGCACACTGGGATGATCTCACAGGTTTATTATTTCTTGTTTGTTGATCATACTAATGCCTTGGCCTAAGGCGTGAATCCTGAACTTTTGGCAGCTCACATATACTAAACTAGTATATTTTGTCAATTTAACCATATTTGGTAAAACACAACTTAAATTAGAAGTTTTATTTAATGATTTAACGTATATATAAATCGAACCTAGCCAAAAATTGTTCCAGTCTATGATTTGTGAACAGACCAGAACAGTCCAGAAACAAACAGCAAAAAGGTGCCACTAACCATTGCCTCTTATCATTGAAATATCTACATTATACAAAAGCAATTCTATAATAGTTTTATAAGATGTACAAATTTGATTAATTAAAGCTTTTCTAGGACTTGTAAAAATAATTTTTATATGGTGACATTTGAACTTGGGACTCGAGCAGGAAGGGTTCAGTACCATTATCTATAAAGTTGGTAAAAAATTACAATTAGATTCTATGTTTTCTATTTGTAGTTATGGCCGCAAAAGAAATATGTTATCTATAAAAAGTCAACCTTCTAGCTATCACAGTTCATGAGATAAAGCGGGACAGACAGACAGTCAGCGGAGTCTCAGTAACAGGTTCCGGTTTTTACCCTTTGGGTATAAAAATATAAAAAGCACAATCACCTTCATTACTAAAGATAGTAATTGTTTATATTTTGTGTATTGTAAAAAAATAATACCCTACCTATGGAAATATTGTTGAAACAAGATAACACAAATAAGAACATTAACATAAAGATCCACTTGTTACTTAAAGCGTACAATCACAAAGATTATGAATATACTAGCTGTGCCCCGCCAATTCGTCAGCGTTTTTATTTCATTATTTTATTTTATGCATTTCTAAAATAAAAGTACACTAAGCCCTTTCTTATTTAATCGACTGTCTGCTAGTGAAAGTCCCGTCAAAATCAGGCCAGCCGTTTCAGAGATTAGCGGGTATACAGACATACAGGAATTTTAAAAAATTATGTTTTGGCATATGTATCTTGTGAACATATTATATTACAACATAGAACATTTAGTAAAAAGCGGTTGTTTTAATATTACATACAGACACTCCCAATTTTATTTATTTGTATAGATTAGTCATTACAAAACTGTGGTTACTTCTATGACAATAAGTGTTGAAAAAAAAATCTTGCAGTTAATAACCTACTGGTAGGTGTTTTGTACAAACAGCAGGTTGTACCTACCAGCCTGCTATTTGTGCAAAACTAATTTCTCATCTAGTTGGTGAAAGTTGAAAGATGCTGTTTTTATAAGATTCATCTTATTTGGTATGACCAAACTATCTGACGCGGCGTGTTACGAACCGCAATAAAGTACACGAAAAAGAAAGATTTTTGACCAATTTGATGAAGTAATTTTGAAGTTATGAGCGTACGAACATTTCGGAGATTCAATTTTAGTATTCCGTATCCGAAGAGTAAAAAACGAAACTCTACTACTAGGACTCCACTGCCCGTGTCACTGTCCGTTTGTCTCACCAGGCTGTATCTCATGAATCGTAATAGGTACACAGTTGAAATTTTCACAGATGTATTTCTGTTGCCGCTGTAACAACAAATACTAAAAACAGAATAAACTAAGCATATAAATGGGGTGCTCCAATACAATAAATGTGATTTTTTGCCTTTTTTATAGATAATGGTACGAATGGTACGAGCGTGAGTCAGACTTGCATTTGACGGATTTTATGTATATATATATA
>DVZL01008907.1:0-10028 GCA_018236625.1 Lasaia peninsularis | reverse complement strand
CTAGTCAATGTCACGGTGTTGGTGACAATAGACCCTGTGCTCGCCTCTTACGAGCTGCCTTGGTGAAAGGCAGTTGGCCTATTCTACAAAGAAACCCGGACCAACACAGGAAAAAAAGTTAATCCAAATGAGCAGAAAATTAACATACACGTTTGGTTTGAATGACAATGCCAGATAATCGATAATCTCACATCCCTCCTCTCTCTGAATAATGTTAAATTGTCAAACTAAGAATGGGATATCTGCTATAGGCACCAAATAGACAATGGTCTAAGCCGACATAAGACTAAGTTTACAGGCTACGAGCTCCTCCAAAACTAAAACACAACAGAGGCGAGCACTGACGTTAATGCATGAGTTTCAAAGCGGGGGTAGTTGTCAAAAATCTACAACATTGTAAATGCTAAGCTTATAGGGATAATTTAGAATTTAACATACCGGTTGACTAATGGCTCAATGTTTAGTTTTTCCACCATATCTATATCATCCAAAGCACCACTTTTATCTTGCTTATTTGCCAGCACTAGTACTGGTTTACCTGTTGAATGAAACGTTAATAGAAATGAACAATTTCGAAGGTACACACCTTTGACAAATCAGGAAATCCATTAAAAATTAAAATGTATGAGAATAATAACAATGAAATAGGCAGAGGTACTTATGCACCCAAGAATAACCTACGACATAAGTTACCGTGATGTGACCAGTCCATCACCATATTTGGTAAATCACCAATAGATACAAGTTATATTTAGTTTTAATAATTTTATGCCAAATAGAATAATTATTATAACTCTTTTTATGTTGTACGTTACACCATACCTTTAGCGCTCCATGAAATAATATATCTAATGTCAATAGATACATATATTTGCTTCTGAATTTCTAGTGAAATATCCAGAGTTGGATATACATTTTTATTGGAATTATTGTATTTATGAAGTTATTAGAAAAGCATGTAGATGATACATAAATCTCTACTAATGTTATAAATGCAAAAGTAACTCTGTATGTCTGCTGATATACCACCAACCTCTGAACCAATTTTGATTAAATTTGGTGATATAGTTGAACTTAATGAATAACGTAGTAACAAGTACTTTATAATTTACTACATTAAAAAAAGGTATGTTTATATACAATAAGTATTATAAATCGGAATTATTTCTGCCCTTTGAAAGTTAGTCTACAATATTAGGTAGGTCATATGATGTTGATAGGTGGCAAATCTGTCACCATAAGGTACAGAAATCCTGGGTTTCTAAAGTTCGTAAATGTACTTAAGTTTGATAAACTCGTTGGTCCATAGCTGGGTTCAAACCTTTACTACCGAAATGGAAAGCCCAAGCGCGTACCACTAGACCAACGAGGCTCTCAAGACATAGTAGCAAAAAAATATATTCGAATTATTGTATGTATGCTATATAAACTTGCGGGCAGATTTGTCTGCAAATAGAGGGTAGATTTGAGCAATAGTGATCTTGTAGATATTTCTAAATTTTCTAACACTCATCACCTCAACCCCTATCAAGCTTATTATAACATAAAAAGAATTATTGGTGCCAACTTTAAATAAAAATTTGTTAAAGTGCTTAGTAACACTAACTTTCCGATAACAGAGTTTAATTTAAATGCTATAAAAAGGACGGTTATCGTAAAAACGTAATTACGTACCTGATATTTTGTCGTGTGATAAAACCTCTTCGAGGACCGATTTACACTCTTCCAACCGTGAAAAATCACTCGAATCGATAACAAATATAACACCGTGAACTTCGCTGTAATATTGAGGCCAGATTTGCCTGAATTGCGGCCCACCACCTAAATCGTAGATGGTTACCGGTGTATCTTTATGTACTAAGTTAACAGCCTTAAACCCAACAGTAGGCAAAACTTTATCATCATTTTCACCAGCTAAATTATTTATAGTTTTCGTTTTACCCGCGTTGTCTAAACCAATAAGTATTAAAACTATATGCCGACGAATACGACGCCGTCGTACAATACCGAAACAATTCCCCATCACAAATAATTACTAAGAACACTAAATATTGTCTAAATAATAACTTTGTCATCACATATCACAAATATGACTTCAAATTTGTGCCTAGCCGCCATCCAAGATTTAACTTTTTTTGTTGACACAACGGTTACCAATAGCAATAGAGTTTGATGTGGCCAGTGTTACAAAATGTCAAACACATTATAAGCTTACAAATTTCCGGATTTTACGTATTTTAATGATAAAACAACTTTTCCTGTTAATGTAGAATATAGACATTTCATTTTATGTAATAATTGGAAGGAAAAAATATACATTTCAACAATTTCCTCAAAATAACACAACTTGTAGATGTATAAAAGCCACGTAATAATCCAATGTTAAATCTTAATTTTACTTACAAGGTCACAAGTGTTCAAGTCTTAAAAGAACCAGAAAGGTCATGAAAACCTTGTGAGGTGTATTTTTATTAAATATTTGATTGATGGCCCTGAAATATTATGAGGCTAGACTGATTTGTATCAAAATTTACACGAAAACATTAAACTTCTCGGTTTTTTTATGGGTACCTATATCTTTTATTTTTTTCGTTATATAATTGTGTAAAAATAATCATCTGCACAGTACCAAAATGAAATAGGATCATATGTATTAAAAATCATATAATGCTGTGAATAAATCTGTATTTATCTACCTTTTTACTAACTAATGAAATATTTCAAGAGGAGTATTGTGCGGGCGTCGATATTATGGATAATTTAGTGCGTATTTTATGACGTTTAAATTATATATATACGCCGCGCCGGGTACAGACCAAGAAATAGAAAGTGAGTAAAAAGCTAACCTACTTCAGTTTGCGTAGTCACCAGAGATAGCGTGTTGTGATCACAGACCACACCACTGGGCAGTTGGGCACTGACACCACAGGCTCATCATTATACGCAAATACCATGCTAAAAGATCAATCCTGGAGATTACACTACCAACAAAGACGGAGTAGAGATTATAGCAATATATGCAAGGACAATCTTTATCATTATCATCATCATCTCTGCCTTCAGTATATGCTTGCGAAGAAGAGAATTTGTTTTTACTATCGGAACTAAATTATCTAAAGGTTTTGAAACCCTTCTCGTTTTTTTTCACTTTAACAGGTGAAGGAGCAGATTTTGCTTTAGTCTCTTCTATATTTGGTGTTAAGTTAAGAACATTATTGTTCGTTTCTTATGTGGTTTTCTTTTGTCTTGTCTTGTCACATATATTCCTGCCGGTACTGGAGATCGCACGATGTTATTGTTCATTACCTTAGCTCAAACATTAGAAAATGATAATAATACGTCTGTGGTTTCGGTGAAAAGCAAGTGTGTCATTTTACCCGCCTATGTCATTTTGTACGCCTTTCCCCTACGCCTCTGCTAAAAGCTATAATGCTTGCATTCACGCGATGTCTCATAAATGTAAATAAGGAATATTCGTGTTTATTTTTCTAACAATACTTCAACTAATTGTATAGGTAACTGAAAAAATTGCACTTGCAAAATAGTGATAAGCTAAAAAAATATCCAAGTTATCATAATTTTCGGATGATTTAAACACCACCATTCTAGCGCGCTTATTTGTGACGTCATCGTCCACTGAGAAATGAGAAAAATAATTTGTCAACGAAGTGAAATTATGTGGAGTGTTCACACTTCACCTAATTAATTTCACTTTAAATAATATTATAAATATTGTATTGTCCCCATGTGCGAAAATGTTCATATTATGCCAAAGATGCAAAAATAAGGATATCAATTGACATGGCGTTGACATTGGACCGTGACATCACGTCGTGGCGTTGCGTTTTCGAAATTTGCGAGGGAATTTCAAAAATACTACTTTTAAAGAATTAATTTTATTAATACAAACTTGAATATTGGCAAAAATATTTATGTGGGTATATTTGTTCAGCAATAAAGATTACACGTTATTTTTTGGGCCATATCTAAATCACATGTATATTACCTATTACAACCAAATTCTAGTCCTCCAAGTCCAAGAATTTCTATTACTTATATTACGTATTAGGGTAAAATTATGCGCCTCACTCAAATTTTTGAATACTAAAAACCTTATTGTGATGGTTAAAAAAATTATTTTTGTTATTTTTATAAGATAGACGCAGAAAAAACTTTTCAGAATGTAAATAATGTTAATTTAATTTCAAAAAATTGATTGTAGACGCTGGTGCTGTATTTCTTTAATTAAATTTGACTTTTAAGTTCCCAATTAGTTGATAATAATTAATGAAAAGGTAAATAAAACCATGTAATAAAAATACATAATGGAACATTTATTGTGGAAAATAAATTTGCAATAAATACAGGTACAATTTATCATAAATATTTACAAGCTAAACTTTTAAACAATAAAAATTTCGCGCCAATTATAACATCAGGCCATACTGTGTTACCAGTGTTAAAAATAATACATTATCTGAATTTCACGACGATTGTGTCGCCATTTTTGACTGAAAAGTATGCTAAATCCTTCATAAAATTATCCAAAGTGATGTCTGCGCCGTCCATTTGTTCGTCGATTAAATGAAGGGTAGGAGTTCCAGTGTTGCCTTTTGAAAATAGTCTTTGTACCAATATCACAAGTTTTTGTACTGCCATTGTGGATGGGAATTTCTTTTTTATGACTTTTCCATGTTCATCACATAGTGTTATTTCTAATAGTTGTGAAGTCAGAGTTGTTGATTTAGGCTGTTTGACTAATAAACTGTCGTCTGGAATGCCATATTCTAAAAGAAAAAATACATTTTTCCTTAATTTTTTCAGTCTTGCGTCGGCCTAACTAACTAAATTCAATTTCGTACAACAAGTACAATATCTATGCAAATTCAGCTAAATTATTATTAAATCACACTAATATTTTAATACTACAACATAACAAGTATAAGTTTGTATATCAAAATCAGCACATTTCATTATAATATGATCTGTAAATTCCAGTGTGTATTAAAGAATGAAAAATTAATATTCAATTTATCTTACTATTAATAAGTTCTTGGAAGCGACAGTGTTCAACGTCGAAGGCTAATTTCTTGATGGGATCAGTCTGTGCCAATTTCCATTCAGCTCCGTACCTCTTCATGTAGTCATACTCCGCACCACGTCTCAGTTCTCGAGTTATCATTGAACCATTTAATTCCTGGAATATAATTTAATAATATAAAAAAAAAACATATCAACTTCAACCTCAGAACGTGGAAAAAGATAGAAGTAATAATTTATCACTGCAAGAACCTGTATAATTTATTGAAAATTTTTTTTGAACACCTGGCATTATAACTATAATGACGTTATTTAAAAAATAGAAACATCTATTCATAAATAAATAAAATTTGACAATGCAACTAATATTTTCAACCAGCTGTGCCCGCGATATCCTCCACGTTTTCCTTTAATTATTTTATTTAAGAAATTTCTAAAATAAAAGCTAAAAACCTTTGCTCGTGAAAGTACCGTCAAAATCGGGATAGCCGTTTCAGATATCAGCAGGTACAGACAAAAATTCGAAAAAATATTATTTTGGTATATGTAGCTTGTAAACATACATAATAATATGTATTTAGTAAAAAGTGTTTATTTTAATATTACATACAGACACTCCAATTTTATTTATTTTAAAGATGTAAAAATATGGCAACAACTAAATTGATCAGGTACATATTACTTTGGTCCATAGAAATTAAAGCATAACATCTGACGTAATATTTTGCTGATAAAATAACAATATTTTAATCACCAAATTATATGTATAAAACATAAAATTTACCAGCAAACTGCCAATTTTTGCTATGATAAGCTGAGATCCTGTGGCATAGTCTTCTGTGTTTTGTATTGGATTCTTCAAGAAATATAGTTTCTTTAGAGATTTTAATTTGTTTAACTCGCTCATTGACCGCCACTGTAACATAAAAACATCATTTTTTAAACAATATGATATGAATAATAAACTAGTCAATCACGTTTCTATATGAGAGTACCCTTCATACATTTATTTTATGCCGTTTTTGGTATTTGTTGTTCTAGTGGTAACAGAAATATACCATCTGTGAAAATTTTAACTTTCTAATCATCATGGTCTATGAGATACATTATAGTGACAGACAGATAGAAGGAAAGTTTTTACTCTTTGTACCCTATAAAACATTTATATTTGAGGCGGCTCCCATACAACCGCCAACATACATGGACTAACATTTGAATATTTATAATCGATTCTATTAATGTAAACAGACGAGAATGGTAAAAATGAATCACATAGGCTATGTAATATACATAATTATAATGCCACTAAAATAATTTAAACACGATTTCTTTGCCGTTTTTTTAGTTGATGCTTATGGTGTGGTAAACTATGTGTGGGAGTATGAATAGAACTTAGCCGATTTTTTTAAAATATAGATATAATATCTAATGACGATTTGAACATTAATTAATGTTACTGTCAGTAAGCAAATTCTATATTTTTATTATGGGTGTCAATATTTTAAATTAATGAGAACACAATAATAAATAAATATATAGATATGAAAAAATATTTGATAAACTCTGGCTGTTTAAGTCAAGAATACAGACGCAATCATCAAACATATGCTAGCCCACGTTGGAATCATTGCTATAAAATGAAAAGAAGTGGCCCTCAAAAACACATGTCCTTATAACATAATTAGATGTTGGTACAAGTTTATTCTCATATACTTTTCGATAACATAGAACTCTTTTATCAAAAATATATTGATTGTGAAGGTAATGATGATGATCTACGATCAATTTTGACCAAGGCGACCATTTCGACTCTTAGTCAGATTCCCCCTGATGCGCCCGAATATGGTTTATGTGCCCAATCTTTGCCCTAAACTCCGTTATGCAGTATGAGCATGTAAGCTTGTCCCTTATATATTTATAAGTAACAATAGCGGGTGGACGGGCCTTTAACTCTAAACTCATGACATCAAGGACTTACTCTGCGCTGTTCCTCAAACTCGAATTGTGTCAATTAATACTTTTAAAAATACTTACATCATTAATCCTATTTCTATTCAGGAACAAAACTTCCAAATTTTCAAAAACATCAACTTTACAGCTTTCAGGGTTATTGTTAAACCGTATTTCTTCAATATAACAATCATTCAGACTTAAAACCTTCAAATTATTCAGCCAACCAAGTTGCATAATCTCGTACCAAGAGTCTATAGGATTACCATCCAATCTGATAATGCTTAATGTTTTGAATGTATATTCTGGTGGTGAGAGCTTTTTAATTCTGTTATATGCTGCAATAACTTCTTTGACATTCGGCCATAAGTGAGATAGTGCGAGGAGGTCTGACCATTCGTAATCACAGACAGACAAGTTTATTTTTTCAAGATGGTCAAAGTTTATAGATAACTGTTTTAAGATCTCTTCTGGCATGTCAATCGCCATGCGGTTTTTACTGAAAAATATAATGATTAGATTAAGTCATAGGGTTTTGTGACAACTTGCCTGAATTGGTTTCACTATTTTACCAGTCTCTGCAACATAGGTTATGTTGCATCATAATCAGAATGCCACGCAATTATTAGACACACAATGCCACTCATTATTTATTAGCTAAATTATATAGATGTCTTTTTCATTTGGTTTAAAAGATAACAATATTATAGTTAGAAAGATGACATTCACTTTAACAAATTATAATATCTTACCTCAAGTTCAATTCATTCAATTGAGGCAACTGAGCCGATAACTGAATAACCTCCCGCCAGTTCGAAAATAAGTTGCTGGATACATCCAAGCTGCGAACATTCGGACAAAGAGAGGCTACGTCACCAGCCTTACATACATTTTGGTCGTGGACACACACTTCTTGGAGACGGTCAAACTTTCTGAAAAATTAGTATAATTTTTATCATTGAAAAAAAAAGATCAAATCCCAAAACATGCAATATGTTTACATGTAATATTGGTTACAGAATTAGTATTATACCACTAGTAGCAATATAGTGTCTTACTAGTAGTAATAAATTATATTTGCATAAAACTTTTAAACTGATCCATATAAATTTAACAGGATGTTAACCTATAATGGCCAATTGGTTTTTTATGACATTATCCTTAGTGCACACTCCACTACTACAACGCACAAGTATTTTATGTAAATATTAATAACCATGAAAGATGGCAGTATAGTATAAAAGAAATTGAATATTTTCAAATGAGACACGACACCTATGTCAGCAATGACGTCACAACAAAGAAGTTAATATTATTATGTAATAATAATTTTATCCATAAAACAGTTGTCACTTATCACATCATAGGGCCTATGATGTGCATAAGTATGTATCTCTGCTTACCCCTTCTGATATATAAAGGTGAAAATGATTTTGATGAAACAGTAAATCTGAGTGTAAAAAGATGGTGATACTTTTCACATTTGATGATTTGTTGTTTAAAGTAAAGGTCTCTTACAAGGGTCATGGCGAAAAGATCAGGAATAGAATGTTATTATTCTAAACACAATTACATTTTTGGAATTAAAAAAATAAAAACAAAAGTGTAGTTGTTATTTGAATCTGATAAGTCAGGTGTGATCAGGAATATTTTTGTGTGAAAATGTTTCACAACTTTCACAGAGGTTTATCTCGAGATGTCTTGGCCAGTTTGTTTAAGAACTTGAAGTACGTAGTAAAACAACTATACATAATTGTATATATAGTCTTTAAATAGTCATTTTACTAGACTGTTGACAGTCAAACAAATTATGTTTGTGGTTTGTAATGCTCAAATAATTAACCTTAATATTGAATCAAACAATTTATAACTCACTGTTTTTGATGTATCTTTTCAAATCCAACCATTTCTATGAATGGTGCTCCCATCTCTCTTTTCCACTCATTAATAACTGTACGACGGTGAGCTGCTACTGTCTCATCCTGAAATAGTTTTTTCTGATTATTATTTGACTATAAGCCTATTCATTTTCTTAATTGAATCATACCAAATTATCATTACCATATTTGTTATATTCTAGACTAGCTGAGACCTTGGCTATGTCCGCTTTTTTATTTAATCAGTTAATTTTATACATTTCTAAAATAAAATTTTGAGATAAAAGTAGCCTAAACTGTTTCTTATTACATTAGCTGTCTGCCAGTGAAAGTCGTATTAAAATCGGTCTGACTGTTTCAGAGATTAGCAGGTACAAACAAACGAAATTTCAAAAACAAAATTGTTTTGGTATATGTATCTTGTAAATATACATATGTACTTAGTAAAAAGCTGTAATTTTAATTTTACATACAGACACTCCAGTTTTATTTATTTGTATAGATGATAACGAATATTTGGTATTAAAGAGGTTTTTCAATTAGAAATATTAATATGTTAATTTTTTGAAAAGCACCATCTATTAATTATCAAGTATGTAAACTGATAACTTACTTTTCAGGAAACCAGGGAATGAAATACAATAAAAGGGTATCGGAATATAAAGCATTATCTGCACACACATCAAAATTTTCACAAAAAAATTACAACTTTCTTTATGATGATTATAAACTTCATAAGAAAAAAATATTCTCATAAAGTTACTGCCAAAAATTTCTCTTTACAACTGCATTACGTTATTTAACTTGTAAACTATGACTGAGCTCCTAGCAGCAGTTTGACAATGCATTGTAAACATCTTTTTTTGTATATAGGCAAGGGTTTACTTTCTATAAGAAAAATTTTGTGCTTAAATTTTTTTTAAGGCCTACCAACACTTGAATACTATAATCTGTACAATATATCTTGCATGATAACTTTATAATCTACCTGTGTAAAAAAATTACAGGCAGACACTGCATATTCAAAAATATAAAGTAACATATTTAAAAAAAAAAGTACCTTCACGCCTTTTATCCCCGAAGAGGTAGGCAGAGGTGTGCTAGTATATCCACAACTCCTAAGTCCAGTAGATATACAAGAACACACCCACGATTAGCCAA
>DVZL01008906.1:0-10028 GCA_018236625.1 Lasaia peninsularis | reverse complement strand
AATTGCATATAAGTGTGAGTTTGTAATGACGAAAATTATTTTTGTAAATGTGTGCTTTGTTCGAATGTAGTAGTTATTCCTCCCCCCCCTCACCAAAATTAGCAGAATTATTTGTTAGAAGAATTGTCTGCGTCGCTTATTCATTACTAAATGATCTAAGACTAAAGTAGTCCATTATTGAAACTTTCAACTACTTGCTTATTACAAAATAATATAGTAAATATAACCTTAAAGAATTATTATGAGAAAACGTGTGGCTAGAGTGATTTTATTTCGTAAACTGTGAATAGTACGTTGATTGATATTTTATCATTTAATTTAATGAAAAAGTACGTGAATAACATCATTAGGCATCGAATTAAAAGCTACATGATTACATCTGCCATTTCCATTTTATATTTGGCGCTGCTTTTAAAGCTTACCCTGTAGCAGTCCTAATATTCAATGTACTCTGTGCCTGTAGCTAATGTGGCGCCACCCTTATTTATGCATTTTGATTTTTGACGGATACTTTTTCATAACACAGGTCACAGATGTTCCTCCTTACCTTTTTTTTTACCGAAATTTTTGACTTTTATCATTTATGCTTTGAATGTACGTAATTTTGGTGGTGATTATTTATTATGAACTACAAGAAAAAAATCTGCAAAATTTGATACACAGAACTATCATTTGGACTAAATCATTTAAAACAAGTGGGAACTAGCTAGCAAGGAACTTATTAACAATGTCAGGTAAATTTCTTTTAATTAGTTCCTTGGTAAATATTATCAACGAGTCAATCTGGATGATTTTTTTCTCTGTATATTTATTTGCTGCCTTTATTTCTGCCACTGAAGAATCAAATATAATTAAGCTTGAAAAAAAAGCAATACGGCCTTTTTTGTAAATTACTGCTTACTATCAATATTGATTTGAGACAAAAGATGTTAACGCATCTAGAATTTGAAACCAATACCTAAAAAGCATGTAATACATTAATACGAATCTTATTGTGAGTGTTAGATTTAGGAGATGATCACATGAATATTGTATTTCATGTGTAAGAAAGTTTAACATATAAAAATTATTAGTTCCCAATTACCAAAAATGTATGATTACATTAAATATATATATTTCAAAAATTTAAAAGGCCTTGCATGGTCCAGATGTCTAACTAGGAATCTTCTAGATGCAGAATATAAAAAAAAAAATGTTTATACTTTAGGGGCATTCAATGTTTATTCAATGTCTAGTAAAGTTAAAAAGTTTTTTTTTGTTTGACTTGTAAATGAAGTCTTTCATGTACATATTATTATATTTATCTAAGGAAGAAGAGATAGATCTCGATCTCCTATGCGGGGTGATCGCCGAAGAGATGTTAGACATAAAGATCTTGGGAAGAATGCTGAAACTCCTAATACTATATCAAATGCAGCCATGAACCAAATGATGATGGCAAATATGTATCCTCAAGGTACTGTAGTCAAATAGTTTTTATAAATATTTAGATTTTATTGATGATTTTGCTATTTCTCTGGATTTTAAGTTTAATCCAATTATTACAAGGTTATTAACAATCATTATAAATTCATCAGGGGCTGCCATCACCATTTTAAACTTTGACATGAATATAAATAAGTATAGCAATAAAATACGTCTAAATTAGTCATACATGTTGCTACAAAACTATTTCATTTAATAGAATAATAAAAATTTCATATAACCCCGGACCAGATTTGTTTTTTTATCACCTAAATGCTTGAAGTCAGTGAAGGATTTTTAAATTATTTCATCCCTTTTTAATTATATTTTATCACATTAATACTTATAAATTAAATTAAATATATTATTTCAACAGTGGTTCTTAGCTTTTAATCCCGGTCCCCCAATTGACAAAATTTCAGTTTTGGCATGGCCCACCAATGGTTTTAGCAAATAAAAATATTTTATTTTTGTAAGTAAATTCACATGCCAATGCCAACATACAAAATCCCATTAATCATGTTATAATATTATTACCATCAAATGAACTATATATTTTTAATTTTTAAGGAAATATGATGATGAGTGGCATGTATAATATGATGGTGCCAAATCCAATGATGGGAGGTAATTTTCCTACTTCCATACCAGCCACTGGCATGGATATAATGCCTGCAACTAGTATGGACATGATACCTGCAACTGGGATGGACATATCTGCAATGGGGGCTCAACCTTTGGCAGCTGCAGGGGCTGCAATGGATATTGGAATGATTGGTGGAGTTATGATGGATCCTAATATAATGAGTATGTTTCCTAATATGAACGCTGATGCTATGCAAGAGAAGAAAGAAATAGAGTTAAAATATTGCAAGCTATATCCGCCTTCACCTGGAAGTCAACAACAACCGCTAAGAGCTAAGCCGCCAGGGTGTAGGACTATATTTGTTGGAGGTTTACCTGACAAAATCAGAGAGAGTACAGTCAGGGAGATATTTGAACGTTTTGGACGCATCGTTATACTCCGGTTGTCCAAGAAAAACTTTTGTCATATAAGATTTGATAGGGAAGTTTGTGTTGAAGCAGCCATGACAATAACAGGATATAAAATCAAGCTTAAGGAAAAAGATAAAGATGTAGTTGATGAAGATGATGAATCCCATGCTATGAATGGCTATCTACATGTCGACTATGCCATGGTATGTTAGATTTTTGCTTACTTGAATGAAGTCTTGGTGGTTAAATTGATACGTTAGTTTTGTTTATTAATAAAAGATTTTCTTACTTTATATTTATATTACATTTGATTGCCTTTCATGGCCACGAGTTTGTTTCTCTAGGTTTATAATGCTTTATGACTATATCTTATGTAATGACTAACTCTACAAATACAAAAATAAAACAAAATAATAAATTGTAAAAAAATGGATTAAGCACTAAGTACTTAGGTCAGATAATTAATAGATTTCCACATTTCGATGGAAGATTGTAGTATTGTTCATCCATTTTCAAATTCACTTTTACTACTTAGTATGATATACATACGACAAATTTTTGAATGAATTTGTGTTTCCGCATTGATTTAATTTATAATTTTAATTTTTAGAGTCGAGATGATCAGAGCGATTATGAAAGACGTCAGAGGCAAGCCTTACGTCAGCAACAGCAAATGATGGAAATGTCTGCACAGCAGGAAGCAATTGGGAATCGTCATTCTACTTATAGAAGATCACCGTCACCCTTAAGAATTCAACCATTTTCGAGTGCAGCAATAGTGCAGTTAGCAGAAAAAGTAAAAAGTGAAGAGCATTTCCCCCATACTCTGCCTGTAAGTCCAATTTTGTAACTTTTTTGCTTTTTGTACTGTTCTTTTTGGACTCTTACAATTATCAATGTTTCTGCAATGTTTTAGATGCGGGTATCTCATTATCAACAATGTCTTTTTGCAGATGTCTATGTGGTATATTATGTTAGTGGTGGCTATTTTTCATGAGTATCCAGTCTAGATTATGCATAATAAATTAAGAATTGAATAAACAAACGTTTTAAACTTTGATAAAATTTAAATTACTCACTCGATTCTTAAAAGTAAAAAATGTAATTTGTAATATTGCATCTGAATCCCGACAGTCAAGCAAATGAGCAGAAAAATTCCTCAACCTGTCACTTGGTTATTTAATAGATAAACAGCATATTAAATATATCATCTTTTGATCAACTTTATTTGTATGGTGTATAATTTACTAATATTAAGAAATAAAAAAATTAGATATTACCTGCAGTTGACCAAATATTTTTAACTGTACTTCATAGTTTTCACAATCCAAAAGTGTACAAAGTTATAAGCTTCCAATAAGCATTCAATAACAAACTGAAATATATTTTTTTCAGACATTGATTTCCTGGTTAGAACGTGGTGAATGTTCTAAACGTAATTCCAACCAATTTTACACAATGATACAAGCGACAAATTCACATATACGACGACTCTTTGGTGAAAAAATGCAAGCAGAAGAAGAGTTACAAACATGCAAAGAACGAGTTAAAAATAAGATACAACAAATCATAGAACAACGTAAGTGGATACTTATTATTTATGTCTCAACCATAAGTCAGTCTTATAAGAATGTTTTCTCTGGGTTTTCGTGAGGTAAGGTTGTCAAAAATGCCATGGATTTCAAATAATTTTGTGGTCGACAAGGTTTGTATGGTCTGTTTTGTCTCTTTTATGCATTTTACTTAATATGAGAACTTTCATTTTACCTATCTATTGTAAGCAATAATAACATTTTAAATTTGTGACCAAAAGACTAATTAATTTTAAAAGTAAGAGAAATAACAGCAAACTCTTCTATTATTGTTGCCATTTTTTAATTTTTTATTTTTAACATTAGAATTTCGTGTATGTAAAGAACAGAGACATATGATATTATAATTTGTAGATATAAAGTCGAACATCAACTATGGAGGCAATGACACTTAACAAAAAAAATATTCTGTCTGTTCCCTTACTTAATACTAACATACATTATACTTATAAATTAATATTAAAATTAATAAACAAGTAAGTTTTAAATGAATTATGAAATGTATAAAAATGACAAAACAAAAACCTGGTTCAACAAATATCTAAAGAGGTGCAGACTCTCGCAACAAATGTTTGACAGATACATTATAACAGTCAAAAGGTAATAAAATACAGGCTGTTGAAAATTTTATCATATTCAGGCGAATATGATGAAATCTTCAATGACTTTCATGTCAGATTGTATAATAATATGACTTTTTGACTGTTAATAAATTGTCGGAAGCAGCTTCATTAATACATAAACTATTTGCAACAGATTGAATCCTATTCAAGTACCGAGCATAGAATATCAACAATAAGATAGGATCGGCACTTTGAAAGTTTGTATAATAATCTACTTTGGGTCTTTTCGCTCATTTGTAATAAGGTAGACATCACATATATTAAAATCTATTCTAATTTTATTGCATCAGTAGGAACTATTATTACCAACATTTATGTCAACCTTGTTCCAAAATTGCGATAACTTCACTGGTCTGGCTGTGCATACATATGTATGGAGTAACTCCGATAAGGGTCAGCAGTGTCATTCCAGTCCACGGGTCCTAATAAAATGTAAATAACCAGGGTGTAAGTCTCAATGGAGCTTAGACGCTCACTTTTTACAATAACTATTTATTTTGATATATCATAAATATTTTATTAATTTTGGTCCACCGTCTGTTTGTGGTCTATATGCCTCATAATAACAATAAAATGTTATAAACAACATGTTATTGTAAAAAGTGAATGGTCAGAGCATATAATCTCTCCGTCCCATATCACATGGTTGCAAAGATGCTGACATCGTGCTCTCAATCCATCACAACCGAGCCTAGGTAGATATGGTGTGTTTAGCCGACATTAAGGCATCTCAACGTCCCGAATACCCAACGGTATGTTGCCGGAGCTGCTTCAATGCCTTAAACATAATTTTTGTGAACCTCAGTCGAGCAGGTGGCGAAAGTGTTTAATGCAGCAACTCATCAGCGCGTGTGGGATCACTTCACTAAGCCGCAGCGGAAGAACATTGAGACGTGGCAAAAAATGACCCAGGTATAGATGTTCTACTTGAAAGATAATACTTAACATATTGTCAGGGTTCCAGCGAAAGCAACTACATATTTATGCAAGTATATGGACTCCACATCCTTCTTCGTTATGTAGTATTATGTTTTCGGTACATATCTCCATTTTTCAAGGATCGCAACCACACCTAGGTAATGTTATGTATTAGTTTACAAATATTTAAAATTAGATTTAGTGCACTCAATTTTTTATAAAAACTGAATGGTTTGTTTTATATTCTTAGATTATTCTTTCAGTAATAAAATTGTTTTTCAATAACAAAACAAATAAGGTTTTCTCAGGTTAGGGGAAACTGGACACCTAAAGGTACCCCCAAAATATTAATTATAATTTAGCTAATGATCCTAATATGGTAATTGTGTAAGTTTCATTTTATATTGTTTGTTATGATTTAATGTATGATGCTATTTTCTATTAATTACATTTTAGTAATGAAATTGTTAGTTAGTTTTTTGTATGTTGTTATATGTCTTAAGAATAAATGATTAAAATAGTTGAATCGCACTTGAAGTCTCCAAAAGCAGGTAAATTTATCAGATTAATTATAACTTCACTGTTAAATCATTAGTTGACCAGTGAAATACAATATAAGTATAAAAATGTAGTCTACTGGCTATTATTTGCATTCATAAGGCATGGGTTACTATATTCATGAAAATGGTACTACCATGCAGGGATGGCGATTCTTTCCGAAAAAGATCGATTTTTAAATCGATTCGAATCGTAACATGATGAATCGACTCACAAAAAAATCGAGGTCTAAAAGATCGATTTCTAAAAATCGATCTTTTTTAAGTTTTTGATGTCAATGTAACTATAAAACAAATTTTGATAAAAACAAATTAAATATTATAATTAATGATTTTTTATCGGTAGATATCATCAGGGAATATTATGACAGTAATTATTTTATTTCATACAAAAGTATCAGATCGGGTATAAAATGTCTTACAAAGTTAAGAAAATGTAGCATGTAGCTCCCAACACTTAGTATCTCAACAGACAAAATCGAATGTCGATTTTCAAGGGTGATGATGATGGGTATCGATGCACTGATTCGATCCAGTGCTATGAATCGATATAAAAATCGATCTTTTTGGGCTCAAAAAATCGATTCTTCGATTAATCGATCTCAGATACTACTACTACCATGCTATTGCAGCAAGGGGTATGAGGGTGGGTGAAGGCCATAATATGAAAATTTAAAGTGATTCAAATGCGACGCAAAGTTGCATTTGTTGTCGATAGCATAGAAATATTTTAATTTACACGCAGAATAAAACTTAGTAAAATATAGGCTTTAAAACCTAAGTTTTCTAATTTTTTCTAATATGTCCTGAATCCTTTAAATATTTTGTAAAAACAAATAACACATTTTATATTATTATGTTTAATGTAAGTATTAAACATTTAAGAGGTATGTTTTCAAAACGACTAAACATGTTAGCGTAGGTTACTTTTAGCATTTATGATTAAAAATTCTTTCACAGGTATATTCCGTAGCATTAAAGCTTTTAATGTATGTAAAAAATTTAATATGCGCCAAATTATAAAAAGTTTATATAATCTATATCCTTCCACGAGTCGAAAGAATGGTTAAAAACTTTAAAAATGAACATTAAAATTTACTTTGTGAAACTAAAACTGTAAAATATCTCATAAAGACCTAAGAATGTTTTCTGAAGGATTCTAAATAATTTGTAAAAAAAGGTGTAAAGAGATGCAAATTCCAATAATGTATTAACATAAATGTATGTGTTTTTAGGAGTTTAACAATTTAAAAGAGGAGTTTAATGAGAAATTCTTCAATGATGACATGGATTACAACGGATACAGTAATAAATCTAGCACCAACGCTGATGGTGACAGTGATGAATTACAGGAACTGAAGGTAAACTCAAAATTTATATTATCCTTTGTATTTCGCCCTGGTCCTATCCTATTTCTATATGAGATGATATTATTTGGCTGCTTCCTTGGTTGAGGGACCTGGGCCTATCCCATTTCTATATCAGATGATTTTATTTGGCTACTTCCTTGGTTGAGGGACCTGGGCCTATCCCATTTTTATATCGGATGATATTATTTGGCTGCTTCCTACCTACCATCCGCGAGGCTCGGGTTTGATTTCTGGCAGACATTTGTGTGATGAACATAGATGTCTGGTTTTCTGTCTGAAGTTTGGGTGCTTTTTATATTTATTGCGGTATTTAAAGTAACTATTTCTTTGCATTAGTATCCTTGATTAAATCCCATAAAACAATTATATTAGCTTACTAATTTGTTCACGGGTATTTATTTATATCTGGGTTGTCTACACCTAACCCAGGGAATCGACAAGGACACAGGGTTTTTGCACAGAGTAACTTGACATCTGACCCCTGCAACTTTTAAGGGAAACTAGGCATAATGCTAGATTTGGTCTAATTAGTATACATTAATCTTGTTTCCACATAATATCCTTCACTGGAAAAACATACTTAAGTTTGAAAAACTCATTGGTAGAAGCATTCTTCGTTAAACAAAAATATAATTATTATTGTGTAAAATCCTGTCAAAAAAAAGAGTAGACATTGAGCAACTCGATCAAGCAAGATGCACAGTCCTCTCTCAAGTAATTTCAGGAGACTACACTCCACGAGAGTATAGAGCTAGAATTAAAATAAATTACATTTTCTTTTAATATGGATTTCTGCAAAGTAACGCCTAAGGGCCTCTTTCACCAAGTCTGAGTAAAGTATCAATTAACTACTCATTGATTAGTACTACTTGACAGATAAAACTATCAATAAATTAGTCCTATTTAATGTTACTCAGTATTTACTCATGAGTTTACTGAGCGATTAGCTTACTTATAACTTTACTTAGACATTGTGATTTGTGAAAGAGTGCTTAATTCTAATAATTAACCTACATACTTGTTGTCTTTTGTTTTTTTGCTTATGCGATAAGAGAGCGAACAAGCGCATGGCTCTCATGGTAGAGACAAACTCAGTCTATTTAAGCCATAGAATAACTATGGCTTTCTTATGTGCTATATGCTCTATGTTACAAACCTAATAAAAACAGTTGTTATGGTAGCAGAAGTAGGCGAGGTGGTGAATAACTAACTTAAATCTAAACAAGTACACGGCAGTCTATCACCAGTGGTCTTGTTAGTATTGACCTATTTATGGCCGGTTTCAATAATCCATCAACTATAAGAGATAGGGCTACCGTAGATCAAAGAAAACTAAAGTTAAGATAATCTACTAACCAAAGAAAAGACTAATCAAAAGACTAATCAAAGAAAACTAAAGTTAAGATATCTTTACAGCGGGAAAATGAAAGTCTTCAGTTCCAATTAGAGGCGTACAAGAATGAAGTTGATGTTATAAAAGCTGAGGCCAATAAGGAAATGGAGAAATTTAAGGCTCAGTTCATAGCGCGACAAGCACTGCAAGGAGCTATTGATAAGAATGTAAGATGTATTATTTGTTAATTTATATTACAATTGGATGTTGTTATGCAGAAAGGACTCAATCCACATAATCGTCAAAATTGAGTTATTTATGCCATCATACTCTTTGTTTTATATCGGCTACCTAATCTAGGGGATTTGAAAAGTTCATCAGTTTTTTTATACAAAGCGACTGCGATCTGATCTTTGCAACTCAGAAAGGCCCAATCCTAGATTAGGTCAAATTCGAGTATGCGAATTCGGGTTTCCTTACAAAGTTTTCTTTTACCGTAAGAGCTCTCACTAAAATGTATTAAAAAACTCATGTACATTAAGTATGCCATCATAATCAACGAATCTATTAAGTAGTGATAATGATATAACTAAAATGTACGAAATAAAGGACACAAAATTTATTTGCTAAACGAATTCACTATACTTGAATTCTTCTAAATGTACTCGCCCGGGTAGGGCGATCCACTGGCTATAGGGGTATCCACTGGCTTACCTATTCCTGTCGCCATAATGACATGGTCGTGTCCCGGTCCGGAGGGTAAGGTAGCCAGTAGACTTGCACATAAGGTCATACAGCCCGACCACAGGGCAGCGGCGCACCTACAACATCTATGGTGTATAGGCTACGGTTGTCTCTTACCATCAGGAGACCCGTGTGCCTGTTCGCTGTCTTATACTATAAAAAAAAATTGAATTTTGTTGCTTACAAGAGTCACTATTTCTATGAATTGTTACGATAAGTGCAGGTTCTGTACGTTAGTAATTATTATTCTGTGGCTGAAGCTTCAAAATTTCATAACTATCTACGGCCGTTCAGAGAATGCGTTCCTGACAGGTCACGATTGAACTGACGACGTAACTTTGTAATGGCGTTGCGGTTACGATAAAAATATTATTGCTGGTTGTTTACCGTTTTAACAATTGATGAGCATTAAAACAACATTATTATATCAA
>DVZL01008905.1:0-10029 GCA_018236625.1 Lasaia peninsularis | reverse complement strand
CCCGGCCTATGATATTAGGTCCCATGATGTTGCACATGCAAGTCTGTCGCCAAATTGGACTCAGATCCCGGGTTTTCTCACGATGTTTTTCATTATCGAGAGTACTCAATAGATGTACCTTCTTAAGTTAAAACAACTCATTGGTATTGGCTTTGAACCTAGAATACTGAAATAGAAGTCCAAAGCGTGTACCATTAGGCCACCTAGGCTCCATTTTCAAAACGACGAGTATTCATATAATACATTTTCAGAATATCCAATTACATCTTCTCTTCAAAATAAATAAATATAATGATATTGTATTACCATATTAATACGAGTAGATAATAGATTCGGCTAATCGTGGGTGCGTATGTGCCTTTAAATACCATTTCGGGGATATGACCCTGACGACATTTATTTCATTTTTCATTTTAATAGATTAGTTACGGAAGCGTTGGTACGCGGCTCCAACTCGCACTTGGCCGGTTTTTTATTTCATATTAAATTGTAGGAGTAGAACAATTTTAGCGTTAACTAATTCTTTTAATAAGATATTTGTCATATTTCTTATACATGTATTTATGTATGTAAAACTAATCCAAACAATATTTCAACTTACTTGAGATAGGTTTGTTTGCATTCTTGTGACGGATGACTTTTAAACAATAGCGACAGAATGATCCATTACAGATCAACATTGATGTAAGTTTCTTTTGGGTGAGAACCGATGATTGCTTTCCGCAGCCAGACTTCAATTATTTTAATAACTGAATAATTAATAAATTGATTCCAAATTAGGCATGAAATATTAGACGACAGTGAAGATTAGATTGATGTAGTTTTAGCAGGTATCAGATCGCAATGATGTAATTAAAAGGATTTCTGTAGAAAATGTTTAGTTGCTCTCTTGAAACATCTAATAAATTTAGCTTTTATACAATTTATCTTGTAGCTGAAAATTATTCTAATTAGTTTTTGAAGTTATTATATTTGTTACATCTAACTTATTATGTTAAATATTGAGATAAGTACTAAAATATAACAATGTTAATATAAATGTTAGACATTTAAATGTTAATTAAATATGAAAATACGACATTAAATTTAATGAACACGAAGTTCGTCATTTGATTTGGTGTGGAGAATCTTATTACAAAATAAATTATGTCATTTTTTTCTGTATGTCACCAGGCTGTATCTTAAGAACCGTGATAACTAAATAGTTGAGATTTTCACACAATGTGTATTTCTTTAGCTGCCATAAAAACAAATACTAAGAACAGAAAAAAATGTTAAAAGAGGGCGCTCATGCAACAAATGTGTTCATTGTTTCGTACTTGTACTTTGCTGGTTTTTTCATATGTGTTTCAAAAGAAAATGTAATTTAAATCATAAGCATAAATAGCATCAACCCACTTAGACAGTGAGTTTTATTAAAATGAAAAACACGTCTTTTATCAATTCTATTACGGAATGGTTGTACAAATTTAAGTAAATTGGACTAAAAAATCAAGTTGACCTTCATTTTTCAGCCCCATACGGTTATAATTTTAGAAAATACTTTCTTATCAGATCATACATACATTTTAAAGAACACATCCCACAAGTTTCAGGTATCTACGATTAGCTGTTTAGGCTGGGCGCTCATCCGTCAGTCTGTCATTCCAAACAAAACATTTTATATTAATAAATAAACTTGTCAAGTGCAAGTTGTAATCACACACAAAGGATTCCGTACCAATATGTATAAAAACGGCAAAAACACGTTTGTTGTATGGGAATATTTTATTATATTTTTAGTATTTAACGGCAACATAAATTCATTATATGTGCAAATTTAAGCTTTCTATTTTTCACGGTTCATAAAATGTAGCCTGGTAATTGACAGACGGATAACGGAGTCTCAGTAAAAGGATTCCGAATTTTCCCTTTCGGCTCGGAATCCTAAAAATACAGTTACAATTAGTGAAAACTGAATGATTTGGTATGGAGTTTTCACATAGTGTCTGGCAAGGTATTGCGTGTTTCAGTGTAAAATACTAGCTATACAATCGTGAAGTGTAGTCTAGTTCTCATGAACATGCTTCGATTGCTTGATTTCTGATTTTGTTATGTTAGTGGAAGGCAAACAAGCAGATGGATTTCCTGATGGTAAGAAATACACGTCACCTATAGACACCACAGGTGGAAATGGTGAATTGCCAACCTGAAGCTGGGTGGTAAGCCTCTTGCGTGAGTAAGTTTACCGGTTACTCTACTCTCTAAACCAGTACACGATAATGGTGAGCTCTACCGCTAATGTGGCAGGAATAGGTGAGGCGGTGGTCCCAATCCGGGCTAGTCGTTGCAAGACTCTACCACGTAGTTAATGTCACGGTGTTGGTAACAATATACTTTGTGCTTGCCTCTTACGAGCTGCCTGGGTGGAAGGCAGTTGGCCTATTCTAAAACGGAACGCGAACCAACACGGGGCAAAATGGATTTGAATTGAATTTTATAATGGATTTCCACGATAATCAAAACATCATAATAGCGTCATTGTCACTATCTTAAAAACATGCACTGAATAACTTAATTTTTTATAAAACTATGTTGGTCTGGCAGTTTATAGATCTCGAGCCATTTATTAATAGCGCTAAAAGTTTCCAAAAGTGATGTTAGGGTATTTT
This sequence comes from Lasaia peninsularis, assembly GCA_018236625.1. Classification (NCBI taxonomy): domain Eukaryota; kingdom Metazoa; phylum Arthropoda; class Insecta; order Lepidoptera; family Riodinidae; genus Lasaia; species Lasaia peninsularis. The sequence continues at coordinate 7,378 of DVZL01008905.1, read as the reverse complement.
AATATTATGAATGCGTAGGTTTTTCTGTCGATCGAATCGGATCGAATAATTATTTTTTAAATTTAAAAACAGATTTTTTGAAAACGTTGTTCCTTTTTGTAATCGAGCTTTATATAAGAACAACTGAAATTATTTTAATGTAATTTTTATCAGAATATCCTATAACCTGGAGCTTAACATATACTTTTTTATCCAATATCTCACATATGAATCTCAATATTATAATAGAATTATAACGCAGTAAAATTGCAAAAACTTTACTTCAACTTGATTAACATAATATCATTAAAACATCCAAATCCTTCCAAGTGTGCCTACAAAATTTGAAGAGTTCCTACGATTTCTACAGGATCCCATCATCAGATCTTGAGATAGTGATCATGGGACCTGTAAGGCATCTTCGAATAATCAGTGAACATGCATAAAAAAAGATTTCAACGACTTGAGAACCTCCTCCTTTTTTTTGAAGTCAGTTAAAAACTCAGGCAAAATCGTAAGCAACTGCAAGTTGTTTGTAAAAAAAGTTATAAAATAAATAATTATCGTCATGCCTATTTCCCTTAAAAGGTAGACAGAGGGACGTACGGTTAGTATTTTTTTATTTTATTCAAAATAAGTGTACATTATAGTATATTTTTTTAATGTCAAAACTTAAGACCTAATTAACAATATCCAAAAAAATATATAAATGATACATTTAAATGCTACAATTATATCAAACGTACAAGTTTAGGTCAACAATTAAAATACTACATATAATAAGAGGAACCTATAACAATAAAAAGAATCAATTAATACAAATTACATTGAACAAAAAAAATAATAAAATATAATGTAAGTATATCGAATAATCATTAAATTTTATTTTTTCCAAGCATCATCGATATTAAAATAGTCATCTATACACTACGATTTCTCTGACAGGACCTTTTTTTTTTAAAAAAAGAATCCAATCTCAGCAACGTTGTGTTCTTCAGATACACTGAAAAAACCTATAAGAACACGTTGTTACCTGAGAATCGATCCCGGGACTTCATGCGTCAAAGTCGGACACGAAATTCACTCGACTATAGAGGCGATTATTATAAAAATATTTATAAAAACCTTTTAAAATATGACGTAAGTAATTTATTATTATTTCACATAAAAGCAAGAGGTCCCATGACATTTTCCAGTACCTTTTTAATATTACTCAGCGGCAATGTTCGACCTTGTATATATATTTTGAACCTTAAAAAGCATGAAGGTGTTGTTTTTACGAATTTACTAGGTTTTACCTATTTTATAGTACACTGTACTAGCTGACCCGGTAAACTTAATAACGCTTAACATAGCTTATAAGAGGTTGTATTACAAAAAAATGTCTTATATTCCTTGATTATTTTCATAGAAAACTTCTGACAAAAATTAACACACAAAAAGGTAGATACTTCGATTTCTTATAGTAATATCCATGTTGCCTGGAGACATTAAAGCTCACAGCTTTCACATCATGGGATTTAAAATCGTTTACTAAAATATCAACGCTCTTCATTATTGCTGTTCAATCAATGGTATAATTAACGCATTACTACTTTACTGTCTATGAAAAAAATCACCATCGAAAATTCGTCTTCTGCTTTTAATTTTTAAAATAATAATAAAACAAACGCTATTTTTGTTGTTTTTTTTAATAAAACCTTTGCTAAAGATTCGTCTAAATATACAATGACCAATATGTTTTTATAATTTGGCAAATTTATGTACTTTTTGAGATGACTATGTACACTTCTCGTAGGCCCAAACCTACGCACGCCTACGCGGGGCGCGGCGTAGCACCGTAGACCAACCGGTATGCCCGCGTTTTGTGTTCACTGGTAGGTATATAACCGAGCACGGTGTCCCGCCTAGGCCATTCCGGATTGAACTTCATAGCGTGTGCAACGCGTAGTGTCAGTGTTCGTGTCAAGTTACGAGAACTTAAAGGTAAGTTAGCTTAAGTTAATATGAGAATGAAAAAAAGAAAACTTAATATTTTTTACAGGCATTCAATTATTTTTATTTTGTTTGATTCGTATTTATATAATATTACTTTTTTTTTGTTATAAGGGAATTTTATATCGAACTTTGGTAGGATGATTTGAAGTTACTTTTTTATTATTTTTTAATTTTTAGTATTTGTTTTAGTTGCAAACTATAACCAATTTATTCAGAAGATATCTATGTAGAACAAAAATAAAGTAAAAGTTTTGTTAAATAATTTTAATTTCCCAAAATATACTAATGCCTTTAATTTTTTGTCGGTAAGCAGAGAAGTATAATATTCTTAAGGCATTATTAACCGACAATATTTTTAATAATGAATATGCATCCTAAACATCTACAACCATGTGCATTTTTGAGCTATTTTTATTTGGAAGAGAGTATTCAATGCTACGTAAGATTCTATTTTTTAAATTTATAAACCCCTCGGTCAAATTTTTTTCCTTATATTTTTGTATCGATTATTTTAATATTAAATATTAGCTTTCATTTAACTTAAAAATATCAGCGAAAACGGATAGCATATCCGTTTTCGTGACTATCCTATTCCACATTAGATGGTAGAGAATTAGATCTTCAAGAAACACATAATTCATGTTCGCACCGCATCCCTAATATCTAGGGTATCTAAAGGACATCTATCTTTTTCTTTCCTCTGGTATCAAAAAAAAGGGTCGTAAAATCTATACAAATAAATAAAATTGGAGTGTCTGTATGTTGTTTTTAAAATAACTGCGTTTTACTGAACGCATATATGTATATTTACGAGGTGTATATATACCAAAATAGTATTTCTTAGATTTTTTGTCTGTCTGTTTTTCTGCCTGTCTATCTGTTTGTACCCGCTAATCTCTTTAACGGCTGGACTGATTTTAAGGGTCTGTCACTGGTGGACAGCTGATTTAATAAGGAGTTCCTACTTTTATTTTAGAATTTTACCTTCGAAATGTATAAAACCAAATAATTAAGTAAAAACGTGGATGAAGTCGCGGGCACAGCTAGTATTTTAATGTAAGCAAATTAAAAGTTTACCTAAGATCACCAAATGAAAATTCACTTCCGAAATAATTTATTAGCTTGCACATTTAGTACTTACATAACCTAAAAAGTAGTGTAAATAGTGCAGGATTTGAACCCGATATGGCAACGGACTAGCCACCTGTCGCATCACGGAACCTAATATCGTCGGCTAATCGTAGGTGCACATATTCCTCAGCCTACCTTCCGTCATATGGACGTGGCGATATTTATTTTTAGAACTTTTATAGATGAATTGGCTATCTGACAGTGTAGCCTAATATATTCTTTTATATAATTTTTTATTGGAACGATCTGTTAGTTTCCAAAGAATACTTATTTAATTGTTTTTTTTTTTTTTGTAATATTTTTTTATTTCATTAAAGGCTGAATACATTTTAAAACCAATTTACTTTAAGAACTTAAGGAAATACCTTAAATCTCAATACCACAATTCAGAAAATTTAGAAAATAATAAAATAGAAAATATTTCATTTTACTTAGACCTCAAGCGGTTTTTGTCTATATAATTAAAAAAAATACACTCACTGAAAAGATCCGGTTAAAGAAACTCAGCAAATTTGTCTTTTTTCTCTTTTTCTAAATACTTAAATTTTATATTATAAGACAGTAAAATATATTAAAAGAGGAGCAATCAATCCCAAGCATTTTTATCATTTACATATTCTGCTATATTATAGTAACCTTTTTTTATATAATTTAATAGCTAATGAAATAGTTTCAGAATCAGAAGTTTATTGTTTTACTTAATAACAAAAAATGAAATGATTCAGTAGTTAATAACAAAAATTATCAACTACTACTTTAATTTAATATATACTTAATTAATACACTAATAAAAAACCGGTCAAGATCGAGTCGGATTCACGCACGTAGGGTTCCGTAGCATTATCTATAGAATCGGCAAAAAACGTATGTTGTATAGGAGCATACAGGAGCAGAATTTGTATATTTATTTCATTTCGTTTTTAATATTTGTTGTTATAGCGACAACAGAAATACCTTATATGAAAATTTCAGTTACAGCCTGGTGACAGACACTCACACAGACGGACAGTGGAGTCTTAGTTCTGATTTACCCTTTGGATACGGACCACTAAAAACAAAAACAAGTAGATCAATAATAAATTATAACAAAACAAATAAATATCAAATTTTATAAAAAAACTTTTGACGATACAAAATATAATTCAGCTACAAACTACTTAAAAACGAAGCAATATTTAATCTTACGAGTATAAGAATTGTTGAAAAAATTTAGAACAATTATTTATTTAACATTTATATATACTCAAAATAAAAAATAAATAAACAACAGAACATAAAAACTTTTATTAACCCATGAGAAAGTTGACTTATCTCAAATAGTAGAGATTTTTTTAGGCCTGAATTGAATTTTCCCTTTATAAAATGTAATTTTATATGAGTTATTTTAAATACCAGCCTTCGCTAAAAGAAGTTACGTCATTTAAGTAACGAAAAGGTCAGTGTTCAGAGGTGTAATTACAAAACACGCTCAAGTTGTAATCCAGGTTAATGAGATTATTTTATCTACTATCGAAACAAATAGATATTTTTTTATGGGATAAGACAGCGAACAGGCTCATGGGTCTCCTGATAGTAAGAGACAACCGTGGCCTATAGATCATAGATGTTGTAGGTGCGCCGCTGCCCTGTGGTCAGGCTGTTAGATCTTATGTGCAATTCTACCGGCTACCTTACCTTCTGGACCGGATCACGACACGACAATGTGACAATGACAATGACTCTACCTCCTCCTTCAGGGATGTGGGCGTGAGTATATATAATTTCAGAAAAGTTGGAAAAAACATGGGTTATTAATAAATAAATTCTCAGTCTAATAGTAGATGCACTTTTCTCCTATGACTGTGGGAATATCAATGTCATTATCTTAGTTCGAGAAATCAAGTTTCGAAAACTTTCGATTCGTGTTACATGACAATGAAATCGTATTATTGCCTTTCAGCCAATATATCGGAGCCCAACGCTATTTTTAATTTACCACGTCGTGTGTACGAGGGTGCTTGGTGACCTATGTGATGCGACACGATCCACATATCGCCTCTGACAACTTTGATACCGACCCAGCCACTTAGTGGATTCTATTACATGTCTGTGAAAATACTCGGCGAATCTCGATAGAAAAATATTATGATTTGCCGAGTTAAAAATATCGAGGAAAAATAGCGTGTACAAGCGGTTCTTGTAACGAGTCTATAATTTTAAAATTTGCCATTGAACGCGGTACTCACTGGGAATATTTAATTAATGTGATAGACCATAGATTTTTAATAATAATATATTTGCAAAATATGTCTTTAAAAATATTACGATATATCTAATTTAATAACATACTCTGACACATTGTGGTGTGCAAATATTATTATTTAAACCAATTATTCATATTTATTTAACAATTGTTTTATTTTGATTACTTTATTAATACAATTATTTAATAAGTATAAAATGAAAAATTTTATTTATGAAAAATTATTACAATTTTTTTTACAAAACGGCCGAAATTTTAAAATTTTGATTAGTGCCTAGCCTTCAGTGACTTCACAATATTAAAAAATATATACTAATAATTAATTAAAAAGAGACTTGAGATATTTGGTTTGGATGAGAACAAGAATTTTCCAAGAGAAAAACCAGAACATATTAAGTAGTATTGCAAATTATACGCAGTTCAACAAAAAACTCTTAAGTTTTAATACAAATTCGCTAAGTTGATCGATGCTTTTGAAGGTAGATCTTTATTTATGACATTGATTTAACACACATTAAAAATAATTACATAAAATTTATTATTTTATGATACGAATACAAGGAGATACAGAGGACACATAATTAGGAATATGCGAGGACAGACATCTAAATTACATTTTTAAATCTACAATTTAAACTTAAATTTCATTAATTGTCATTAAATTGACTTTAGCTGTTGAAATTCTAAATTAATTAACATCAATCACCTAATTAAATCACGTTAACTAATTTATTCGTTAAGTAGAAGCTCGAATTAAAATACACGTAGAATATTTATGAATGGATTAGCACAATAGAATGTAAAATTAACTTAAAGATTTACTGTCTCGTCGTAGTAATTAATTTAAATTAATAAATATCGTCACACCTATATTCCGGAAGAAGTAGGCAGAGGTACACTTATGCACCCACGATTAGCCATGTCAGGCACAAAACCAGTCTCAGGCCAAGTTTGCTTTTCAGGTAAACTGAATAACTCAAAGAACAAGATGCCCTACCCGGGAATCAAATCCGGGATATCGTTCATATGCTTGACCTCATTCTTGTGAGCCCACATACTCGTATTTATTTACAAATAAATTTATTTGAAGTAAACAAATATCGCCGTATACATAACATAAATTGATCTAGCACCCAAGTGAGCAATCACAGGCTTTTGTTATTGATGTGTCAGAATCCACACCAATCACGTAAATTTATCAGTCGTATTTGTTAATTCAACCAATCAAAAATGTAAAAAACAACATGCTTAGATGAGATTGGTTATTTAAATTTATGATGAATTTAAATTGATTACAAGTTAGTATTTTAAAGTTTAATTACTTGGTATCAGATTCCGAGTATTGCAGAGCGTCTAACATTCTAGCTAACATCTTGAAGCCATGTAACCTCAATAAACTTTAGGTAGATTGAGTTCAGAACTACCTAATTATATGTTGAACTTTGAAAAAGATGCATTTCACGATGGAAAATTATTTAGAAGTTTTGTAGTTTCGATATTAATAAAGAAAATTTAATAAAACAACTATATACTTATGCAATTTTAATTAAAAATGAAATATGCACAAACGTACATTGCTTTTTAGAGTACCGTACCAATATGTGGAAGTTTCACCAAGCGCTAACGATGAATAATATAGAATATATTAGTTTTTAGTTTTATTATAAAATAACTATAGACGAGTGAACATAAAAACAGACAGCAGACACATTTTTTTTGAATGAATTTATATCTGTCTGTCTGTTTTCCAGTCGCATTTTTTTAAGATATTGGAAGGCAAACAAGCAGACAGATTTCCTGATGGTATAAAATACACGTCGCATAAAGACATCAAAGGTGGAAATGGTGCGTTGCCAACCTGAGGCTGGAATGGTAAGTCTCTTGCGTTAGTAAGTTTACCGGCTATTCTACCCTCCACACCAGAACACGACAATGGCGAGCACTGACACTTTTGTGGCAGGAATAGGTAAGGCGGTGGTACCAATCCGGGCGAGTCGTTGCAAGACTCTACCACCTAGTCAATGTCAC
>DVZL01008904.1:0-10029 GCA_018236625.1 Lasaia peninsularis | reverse complement strand
ACAAGCATATAATTTGCTTACTTTGGGGTTAGATCAATTTGTGTAATTTGTCCAGTAATATTTATTTATTTATTCTAATAAACAAAAATAACAAATATTTCCGACGTTAGAGGAACCAATACGCTCTTCTGTAAGACCAATAAAACGTTCATTAAGAATTAGATAATATTCTTAACAATATAATCTGTGAAATCTATAATTAAAGCTTATGACACCGTGTGATATAATGTACCTATCACAGTTTTGGCAACACTTTCGCTCTCGTAGGTCAAGAATGTTGCACGTCTTGGAGTTAGTAGGACGGTACAAGTACTTACACTTTTAATACCGTGAAAGTACAATAAATGTTAGATTTTAGTGTGTTAATTTTAGTTTTTATAATAGTCTATATATAAATGAAAGACAGGTTTGTTACAACACCTATAACTCGAGATCTGCTGGACCAATTTTCATGGTTTATGGTTTGTTGGATTTGTCTCCGCTCCGAATAGCAGAATACATCTTTATTACATTGATACGAGTAACTTGATGAATACATAAGAATGAAAGATGAATCAATTTTAATAAATGTTAATTTTTTTAGTATATGTCAAACATTTGTTGACACTGCCGTGTTTAATTTTGGCCACAGAACGACAGCGCACCAACAATATATGGTGTTTATAGGCCACGGTTGATACCGTCAAAAGAGCCGTATGCTAGTTCGCTGTCTTATCTCGCATGAAAAACAAACCTTAAAATTAAAATCAATTAGTTTTTATTCCATTTTTAAAATAAATAAACATCTTCATGCCCATATTTCTGAAGGCTTAGGCAGAGGTACACGTGCACCCACGATTAGCCGACGATATTAGAACCCATCTTGTCAGCTGGCCAGTCCGTCGCCATATCGGTCACAAATCAAGAACGTTGTTTTTCGTGACTGAAAAACTTATTAGAATAAGTTACCCTACTTAAAAAAAGCGAACCCAGGACCCCGTGGATTATAGTTAGACTACGACTAAACTCGGCCACTGATACGATAATACCTAATTCAATTCATCTTACCAAATGTGGACTCTTTCTCAATCATATCGTTTATGAATCTATGTAAATGTCGGCCAATTATTATTCATTGTGTCTAATGTTAAACTAATTAAATTGTTAAATATCAAGGGCAAACAAAATACTTGTATACATTATGGACGAACATAATCTAGATGGGAGTATTGTGTGGGTTTAATTATAAATTTAAATTTTATTTCGTTAAAAAAATAATACTTGGTATTCTCATGACAAAAACCCAAACGTTCTTAGTTTTTTTTCTTATTCCGAGTTAATTAAGATTAGCCTTTGATTTTGAATATCTGTTCACTTTTGAATCATGATAATTTAAAAAAATGTCGAAAATACTGTTTTAATGTTTCGCAGAGAAATCGCATAAAACAATGATTATAATGGCTTCTAAATAAACAAAAAATATTTTTGGATTTTGATTAATATCTAATATATGAGGCCACCTCTGAAACATTTTATAATAAAATAAAAATAATGGTAAAATTAAGAAATAAATAATCCGTTGCTATTGAATGTGAAAAAATAGATGTTATTAATATAAGACCGGGCAATGTGGAGAAGATTGAGAAGGAAGGCAGACTCTGGCCCTTGGATTAACGCCAATAATGATGAGATGCCATTGTCATATCCCCTAGATTATAGTCAACCCCGATATCACCTGATATAGAAACAGGATTAGGCTAGAACGAAGAAGAATTGCAAACGCCTTATTAAGGTCATTTGCACTTAATAACGTTAGTGTATAGTATAAAATAGTTACCCAATAAAACAATATTTAGCAACAAATGCTTGCTATATATTATAACGAAATTGCAGGTTATATTCTAAAGCTCAGTAGTTTATAATAATTACATTTAACAAATTATTTTCACGCCCCCCTGTGATTTATAGACGCTTATTCTTCTATCCAAGCTTTATCTTGTGTTAAATGCTTGGTATTTCAGAGCGTCGAAAACAGGGGCTAACAACCTTTTTTATTTTTGATATTGTAATAGTTTCGTATTGTAAAATTATTGTCTACTAGCTGTGCTCGCGATTTTAATTATTCTTTTAAAAAAAGTATCTTCACGACTATTATCCTCGAACAGGTAGGCAGAGGTTTCACAAATTTCTAAAATTAAATTAAGTGTAAAATAAATAAGACGAAGCTATTCCTGTGTATGGCGGCAGGAATAGGTAAGGCGGTGGGTTCTTGCACAGGCGAGTAGCTGCATAGCACTCAACAACCATGTTAGTAGTGACCCAGTTAAACTACGCTCGCCTATTACGAGCTGCCTGGTAGGAAGGCAGTTAGTCAATTCTATAGGATTTATTACACAGGACCCGGTCCAACATGACGATATAAATGATGATAGTGATGATCATGATGATGATGATGATCGAAATTCGAATTAAATTTATTAACAATTATTATTATTATTTTTATGATGTTTATATGTGTTTTTATATGTATATATGTGTGTATGGTTGTAAGTTTATGTATATGTATCACTATTATTATTTTTAACATATTTTTTTTTTATAGTACACGATGCCTTCCGTTTTCCAATCACAGCAATTAGATAATTTTGGGTGGGCTGGAAGAAATCTAGGTATATAGAGATAAGCTCGCCTTTTGCGCATTTTTGTTTTTATTTGTTTCCTTTGTATATATGAGTTATGTGTACAGTAAAAAGTATTAAATAAATAAATAAATCATGACCAAAGGTTGTAGATCCCTGAAAAGTAATAGGGATCATGCAATCTCGACACGCGCTAAAACTTTTAAGCTGCAATACTGTGGCACGAGGCATAGCTATAAGGCCAATATTGACGTTGGATTTATTACATTCACTTTGTTTGACTTAGAAATTTATTTCTCGCAGTAAAATAGTTTATTTCGTCGGATACACACTGATGAAATGTCTGCAAGTGAATTTAACTTTGTTCCCAGTGTTGGACATTTATTACAAATCTTTTTACGGGACAACACAATGACAATTAATAGAAAACGGGAATCTATACTAAACCCCGTTACTAAGATCTGTCAGTCTATCTGTCACTCTATTTGTCTGTCTGTCATCAGGTTTACATCTTATAGTTATAAAGATGATATTTTAACCGATGATGTATTTATTTTGCCGTTTAATGTGTACAAAAAATACTAAAAATAACATAAAACAAATTTTAAAAGGTGCTCCCATACAATAGAGATCTTTTTTGCCGTTTCTATAGATTATGGCACGAAACCCACCGTGCGCGAGTCCGAGTTGCATTTTGCCGGCTTTTATTTAAAAGTTATAAATTAATATTTTAAAAGCGATTTTTTACAATTTTAGATTTTATATTAGATTTGAATGATTGGACGACTCTGTACAAACATATAACGTGGTCTAACGTAAGAATAAAAAGAATTTTAATTTTTTCTTTGATTGAAAATGTCTACTTTTTTATCTAACAACTCATTAAGAAAGAATGCTTGTATTTTTGAATAGAGATATTTTTGCCACTGTTCCGGATTAATACCCACTACCTACCTTCAATTTCTTTCCCGTTAGAGCGATAACAGGCTTAACATTGGAGAATAAACTTATTCAACCCCGCTGCAAAGGCATACTACGAGGCAAGACATCTTCTACAGAATGACTTAGTAGACGACTGTAATGTCTGGTGATAAAAAAATATACATCACTGGTCAAATTACACAAATTGATCTAACCCCAAAGAAAGCATATTAAATGCTTGTGTTATTGATTTTAGACAACGTTACTAATACATAGAAATACTTAAATAGATACAAGAATAAATTTAATAAACAAACATCATCAATTCATCATACAAGTGTTTGTCCCCGTCGGGAATAGAACCTGAATCTAGCGGTTAGTCGATGCAGTTAGGCGTATACGCTAACTTCTCGACAAACGAGGTGGTCAAAATAAATAATACTATTGAATTCCATTACAGTTTAAGATTGTAGTTAGACTGGATTATAAAATTAAGACTTTATTATACTGTATATTGTAAGTAATGAGATTCAGAGTGAATCAGCACCGATATTTGTGTCCGAAAAGCGACGAAATTGCCACCAGTCACTCATGGGACCTAATATCGTCGGCTAATCGTGGGTGCATATAGTCCTCTGCCTATCCTTTCGAGGATACCTTCTTGGGAGGATTATTTATTTATTAATTGCTTTTGTAATCAAGTAGATCAAAGTTTGATACTATTTTATCACGCTTCAATCAATAGATTCTGTGAGTTGTGTGTATTTCTTTATAACATCTATCTTCTTGTTTTTCTTTATATTAGATCTAAAAATAACAATTTTAATTTTAACCCTGTCGGTAAGGCGTGTACGCTAGCCCCTAGATCGAAAAGAAAAAAAATCTATACTCAATGACCATAGTCCATAGTCCATCTATTTTATTCTTAAAGACCCGGCTATCTTACTGCCATAAGTCCGGATTGTTTGACTTTATCGACTCCACGAAATTGACAAACAGATTGATTGTCTAGTTTTGAAAAAGTTAGTAAATACGCCTCTGTGGTGTAACGGTACAGGTGTCGCTTGTTATGACCGTTTTCCACGTAGGGTCCCGGGTTCAATTTCCCAGGTCGGGCGACTTTTTTAAAATGTTTTTCAGATTTTTCTGCCCGAAGTGGCGATAGGCTTGTCGCCGATCACATCAGGGCCTTAGTACCTTGGCTAATCGTGGGTGGTCTAGTATATCTACTGGACTTACGAGTCGTGGATATACTAGTACAACTCTGCCTACCGCTTTGGGAATAATAGGCGTGAAGGTACTTTATTTACTTATTAGTAATTACTACATATTTGGCGCGGGCTATTATTAGGGGTGAATTCTCTAGATAATAACTTTATGGAAGTTAAAATAAGACGTCAATTCATATAAATCAATTTTATATTACATATTTACAAAAGTAATCATGATTAATAATATCTTTAAACATTTTCATCATTAAACATTTATTTATAATTAAGACAATATATTTTAGGTACACTTACTAGGTACTAAAATATTTTAATTATAACAATTGTAAATCTTAATGTTACTCCGTATCTCAACTCTTTGCAAATTATTAATTTTTAACAAGATTTGAAGTTGTATTTATTTAAAAAAAATATTTTTTTACAATTAATTCAGTTCGGTCTTAATAACACTTATTAAATTACTAATTATTTGAGAATGAGAAGGTACACCAATGAAACTGTATGCAATTCAAATAAACGATGCAATTAACAAAAAAATCGTAATTCAATTGTTGTACTAAAAATATTTTTTGAAAAAAATCATTAACATTTTATGTACACAATAAACAATGACTATCTACAGCAATTAAAATTAAAACTAAGTACGATTTAACATAATTAGTAAAATACTCATACATTCCAACATAATATAGTTTTATTACGAAATAAAATCTGCAAAATTGGCTTCAATACTTTTGAAACAAAACTGTTAGCAAAAAAATGAATTATTTATCAGACCATCTTTATTAGGAATGAAGAAAACTACATGATTAATAATGTGGATCTTTATCTGAAAAAGTATCTGTAGAGTATATCTTTCCATGAAATCATATTTCCATGAAGTGAATTGTAGATGAAGATGCTATTCTTGGCAACATCTATGGTGTCTATAGGCCTATTGTCTTCTACCATCATGAGAGTCGTATCCACGTTAATGAATGTCGGGAATTGAAGCCGATCCTCGCGGTTGGTCGGTTTCATTAGGCGAGTAAGCTATCCACTTGACCAACAGGGTTCATATGTGTGTCTTAATATTTGTCTGCATTTCCGCTTATCGTGGTTGGTTTAAGGGCTAAATAGGCATTTTTGGGCTATAAAAAATTAATTTATTATCACTTTAGTGTTAATGACTATGGGTTAATTAAGCCAACCTTTGTTATTTCCATATATATCTAATTAAATATTTTTGAAATCAACCTTTTTAGAGCATTTAATTATAACATAAAATTGTTAATAAATTTAACAATTTTCATTGCAATTTTATGCCTTAATAAGATGGTAATATATTATGTCTTAAATTGTTTCATTGGCTGTATAAAATGGTCTTATAAACTAATTTTGCATCATAATATTCCGTAATATATTTAAGCCTTTAATATTAAAAAATAGCACGTTTTTTCATCAAAAAATAACATTTTCCGCTTTGCAATTGTAAAACCAGTGTTAAATCTCCGTGACAGTTCTGGTTTCACTACATTTTTATTAACGACAAAATGATTTACCGTGTTATGATCGCACACAAAAGAACAATGGAAATTATAATATAATGGCAATATCTTATACTATTTGTTTCTTTTAAATTAAAACACAGTAATGTCATCAAAGTAATGAAGTAAATTGCATAAACGTTACATAAATCTTAGTCCAGGAAGAGGTTACTTAATTGGTTATTTCTTTGCCCATGCTCCATAATTGTCTTGAATATATTATATCATTTATTCAGCATTAGAATTTCATCTTAATTGCATTGTTTATTCTAATCTATCTTGTTAATATTCCATCCAAAAGCAATTGTTTTAAAATTAATATAATTGTTAATCGATCTCAGTTGAAATGTGATAGAATTAGAATAATTAATAAAACAAAAAAACGAAAAAAAATACTGAGATAATCTTATAGTTTCAAACACAGTCAAACACTACTTTTATAAAGAGTTTTAATAAATCTAACTTTTTGAAATATAATAAAAATTTCATCTAAATAATAATGTAACGAAACAAAACCATATTTTAAATCAATCAAAAATTAACAATCCCTATTTATTAAAAAAAATGTTTTTTTCCGTAGTGAAAATTAAATAAAAAATGTTTAGGTCTGTTTCGTTTTTTTTTTTTTGAAAAATTACTTATGCTTAATGCTCAAAATTTTTATACTTTTTATGTAACGTTCATATCAATTAATAACAAAAAAATGGGTCTTAAATGATTTTGAAATTTAATAAATAAAATTTTACAACACATTTTAGATCATCTGGCACTATTATTTTATTCTAAAGGCATATTTCATCAGAGCTTAAACACTAGATAAATGTTTAAATATATATCTAAAATAAGATATATAAATAACATTTCACTCTGACAAAATATGCGTACTATAACTAATACTTCAAGAGCTCGAGAAAAAAGATATTTTTAAGAGTCAAAAAATAAGGATATAGTACTTCAAATTTACATTTTGATTGATACACCAGGAGCTATTATATGATTTTATTCTGTCTTTTTTAACTGAAAATAAGACTCTTGGTTTGAACTCGTTTATGTTACAGTATCCTCTATACAAATCTTCGTAAATTAAACTTTAATTCATCAATAGATGATTTAAATGTATAATACTCGTATTATTGTCCGCGCCTCTAGCGCAGAGTAAAAGAACTAATTAATATTTCTATGCATTTGTATTGGTTGAAATGAAGTAAATCTTCGCGAAAATTTACGCTCAAGTTATGATTGGATATTCAGAAATTAAAAATTATTTGTCTCTTTTTTACTGTGTAAAATGAAAAAGATAGACAATTTTTAATTTAGACAATTTCATTGTGGAAGAAACAGATGTTATTATTATCAAAAATACGAATTTTAGGCTATGGAAAAATCACTTACTTTTTTATAGTGACATATTTTTAATTTAGGTGTATTAACACATTTCAAAATATTTATTATTATTTAAAAATGTAATGTAGAAATAGCTATATCCTTGAAACTTAACTTTGACGGCAGATAAACTTTTATTCCCGCCAGCTCTCCAGCTATAACATAAATACACAATAGTCTTTTCCCATACAAATTTTATTAGGACTCTTAAAATATTTTTACCCAATTACTAACATTATCTTCAATGGGAGCCAAACTTAATGTCGGGAAGGTACGTACGCCGGCCACTGATAAACGGGTCTTGTTGTAGCCTGAAATTAAGGTTAAAAATAAGAATAATGCCATGTATTTTTTTTACTGAGTATACATTTATAATTTGGTTAGTTCAGCATTTAAAAACCACAAAAGTCACGGTCACTTTCTTGAATACGATACTAACAAGTACTAGAGGCTATGAAGGCAGCCAAAGAATGTATTAAAATTCAGGGGAGTCATAGAAGTAGTCTTGTTTATTCACTTGTACCTCTGCCTACCCCTTCGAAGATGTGAACGTAACGATATTATTTAAATACTCGTATTAATTACCTCTGCTTTGTTGATAAATCTCCTTGAAGAGTCCTTTTCTTGTTTCCACATATAGTCACTGTTGGAGTCTTTGTATGAGTCATTGATATCATTCGTCTCTATTTCATTATGCTTGGCATCTTCTTGCTTCTTCTCTTCTTTCCTTGATAGTAAGTCAGTGACATATGCTGGCACGAAGTATCTGATGCCAAAACCTGGCAGGTTCTGCGTGCCCAAGAATTGCGAGTGCCTGTTGAACTGTGGTAGCTGCTGCACAGGCAATGGCTGCTGAGGGATGTAGGCGTTTACAAAACGCTGAGCATTATTTTGAGGAGCCGGAGGTGGGGTGGATGCTGGGTTAAATATGACATGTGTGTATCTTTGTTGCGGGAAGAAAAACTGAGGCCGCCTGAAACAAAAGATTGTGTTAATATCACAGTTTGATTAAAAAACATATTACGAGTATATATAAAAATCAATGCCAATTTTCGTTGTCATTTTAAAACTCAAGAATGGTTTATGTGAAATTCGCATTAAATTGGTAGAGTGGTTATTCATTAATTAAAATTTAATAACCCCAACAACAAATGGCGGATCATATTGTAAATGGAACTTTTTTGTCAAACTAAACCTTTTTCAGGGAGGGGTTTGTGCTGTCAGATTGGAACTTTTTTCAGTGTTGATTTTTTTTTATACTTCACTTTATACTTGGCGAAGCATGCATATATTTTTTTATATAAAACGGTTTTATTACATTCCTCAGGCTTCGTCAAATGCGACAGTAAAGCAATCATTCAAGTCAGTTCAGCTGTTCATGAATTTTGCGCTTGTCAACACATTTATAGACTCATTTTCAAATTTAAAAATTACTTGTACTTTTTCACATATGACTTATAATTTAACTTTAAGAGAAAATGCTTGTTTTCAAGTGAGTTTAATGTCGGTATCTTAGTCACAAGTTTAATATTATTCATTGTGAAATCATTCAAAAATCGCAATCATAATAATGGTTCCATTGACATTTGGTGTATGTCATGGGCCATAATAGTTTTTTTAACTTGCGATGTCCTAAATTTTTAATGGCCACTTTAATAATTAATGCCCTAAGGCACTTTAAATAATTATCTCGGCGACATAATTACTTAACACGTCCACAAATGTCACATTAAATGCCTGATAGGTATATTTTTGGACACAGCAAAATACTTTATTAATTATTATGGCTTTAAGAATAATTTTGTTCAAACCTAATCCAATAAATTGTCAAATCCATGTAATTCTTTGTTTGAGTGCCGTTTTATTTATTATCATATTATATTCTATATTTTATATTATTCATCGTCGGCGCTTGGTGAAACTTCAACATAATAATATTTTAAATTAGAAACACATGTACTTTTTCACATATAACTTACTATTAAAATTTATTTTTAAATAGCTAACCGATTTTCCATTTTACAGCATCATCAGGGCTAAAATTTTAGTTACTAACAATATTTTGATTTTCGGTCGTTATATTAATGTGGGTAGACATAAATATTACAAAAATGAAAACAAATTGAGTTACCAGCATCCGGTTTTCCCCTCGGAAACGGGAGATTATAAGCTAATACAATATTCAATTTTATTCATTCATATTATGTATATATGTCAAATTATATAAAAACTGATTAAAATATCAAAATTAATGTCAGATCTTGGTATCAGAGAAATTGGTATGGTATGGAAAATAAGGTTCTCTCTTACATCATGTGAGCCCTGCGGGGCTATTGTGTATCTTTTTGACAG
>DVZL01008903.1:0-10030 GCA_018236625.1 Lasaia peninsularis | reverse complement strand
GGCCAGTAACGCACCTGTGTTACGATAAGTGACTATATTATCATATAACATAAAAATATTATGGATAACTTAAAAAGTATTAAAGTGAGAATAAAAGTACCTATTATTATATACCTAACACACAAATATATCTAATTGGTAAGTTTTATTTATATAATAATAAAATATTTAGGTAAACCATTAATATTCTTATAGAAATCTATTAGTCTAACTAACTTGGTCATTTGTTTTTAATAAACAAAGTATTTGTCTTTAAAATTTTTCAAAGATTACTGTGTCTTTGAACGTCTTCAGTCGGACCGTTTAGTTCTACTTTTCCAAATGGTCTGAATTGCTTGACTGAATCAGATAACAATAATTAACATTCAAATTCGGAATAAGTTTCAATTCAAAGTGTACTTACTTTGATATCCGGCAGTCCACGACCACAGAGACACCATCGCCAACAGCCAGTGGTACATAAGTCCTTCGATCTTCCAATAGAGGGGTGCATACAAGGGTCTCGTCAGACGCAGCGCCATCATCCACACCACGTAAGCGGGAATGCAGTATATGTTGTTCACGACCGCGAATGTCGTGCGCGCCACAATCCTCACGTATCGGCTGAAACAGCAGGGCCGCGCTCATGTTTGCCGCCTCGCCACACGCATTAGCTCGGCACGGACGAGCTACATACTATCTCGGTGTAAGGGAACTGATGCCACGCGAGCTACGGACTATGCATGAGGCGAGCCGGCATTACCGCGTTCTCCCTGCGGACAGCTGCCGGAGTGAGGGCTTTCGTCGGACGCGGACAATGGCGCTGCGAGTCAAATCAAAACACAAACTACATTCGACGATATTTATTAATGGAATCGTTCACCGGTTCACTGTCGGTTATTTCATTAAGTAGATTGCGAGTACAAATTTAAAAATCGCCCGTCAGCGAGCGATCACACGCTCGCCGGCGAGCCGACATGCGATTTCATTTGCGACACACATTTTACACCGATCGACGTAACATTAACTCGTACGACGCGAGCACACATAGACAGACATACACAATTTAGTTTACGATGCATACTGTGGCACGACCGCGGCCGGTCGGGTTCGTCGTGTAAAATCAATACAAAGTTCATTATATAAAATTAAAAAACGACATCGGACCGCTGAAATTATACAAAAATTACAATATTAAAGACTGTACACTATCTAATATATACAATAGTTGCCAGCATAGATATGTGCGGGGGCATATATACAGGGCGGTGGGGTACGGAGTTGCCCACTAAGCTGCTCATACGTTATAGTCGTGGGCCATCAGGCCGTGGACTTGTTCGAGCCTGAAGGCCAGACGTTGCTTCTGAGAAAATTCATCCTCCTCAAGAGTAACCGTCAGCTGTTCGTTGTACTTCACCGCGTAAGCGTACAACTCATTTAGGGCGCAGTTTGTGTTAAACTCTTTTGTATGGAGGCGCGACTCTTCGGCCAACATTGCGTTCATATCTTGATCGGATATGACTGGCATTAATTTAATGTCTGCATAGTAGCGTTCCACCCATTCCTTGTACACTGGGATATCTTTAGCATAGAGAAGCTTAGACGAAGGAGAATCTTTGCCAAGAATATGATCTGACGTGGAACACGAGTCCATGAATGTCTGCGCGATAACTGACAAACAAGAGTCGACCGTGTTAGACTTGTGTACATCGAAAACAAAGTTTGGATTCTTAATCAAATTGACCCAAAAACGTAAAGGAAGGGAGTTACTTTTCCATGTGTGCACTACCTCGGGATCGGATATCGCGTGATGTAGCGCTTGATCGTCAAGGAAATCGAACATATATTTTATTGCGAGAGGCAGCGCGGAACCTCGATGCGCGGTACTGAAAATAGTTTCGAACAAATCATCGACAAACTTTTGCAACGTTCCCTTGGTAGCTAGAAGCCGAGTGAGGTATATTTCTGAGACCATTTTATTTCCACGCTCGCCCTCCTTATGCGCTTCTCCATCATGATGCCTAACAAGATGCCAATATTTGAAACCACCCCCGTGTTCATACTTCAACGGACTGGCAGGAGGACTTGCGGAACCGTATTTCCCTCGATTTAATGTTTCATAAGTATGAGATTTATCATTCTTTTCCATATTGGAGAGGTTATAAACAGAGCTTTGTTTAGCGACTAAGCTGAGACATGCGCCGTCTGTGACACGGTAGTGATTAAGGGTATTAAGCTTACGCCATTCGCCTTCACACTTTGTAGTGCTGTCTTCGTCGTATAAAATTAATCGACCGCAAGCGCCCGTACGCCACTCTAAATCTAATTCGTCACGACTCGGCCTTTGAGAATACGGTGTAGCGCGATAAATAGCATCTAAGCACTTTTCTTTAACTTGACTAATCGTATCACAGTCGAGAACTTTTACTTGCACGTTTTCCGTTGTAGCCTCTAAACCGCTTACAAAAATAGTTTGTTGTGATATGGAAACGCTCACGGTCATCGGTTTAAAATCTATCGACTGCCTTATTAATTTTTCTTCGCTTAAAGAGTATCGCGCCTCAGAGGTTATTACGTCGACCGGTCCTTTGTCTACTTGACCTTTCATTGACCTAAACAGAAGATAAAGTGGTTCGCCCGCACATTCACGGAGAAACTTATATAACAGGAAAGTGAACCAAGCACTTAACATTTTCTCGGCGACACTTTCCGTACGTCTTAATAACAATTTAGGATGACTTTTACTTTCCATACATTTTTCTATTAGTTCGGCTAGTAACGTCTTTAATACGTCAGTGCAATACTCCATTTTACTTTGGAGGGTCACCATTATAAGAGAAGCTACGTTAACACGATCGCGCATGGAAAAATATCTATTACTTTCTAAAGTACGAATAAATAAAAGAAGGAATGTCTTATTCATAATCAATTGGCCGAACATTCTCAGCCCTTTTTCTTTTCTAATAAGCTCTGGACGTTCCCACTGGAGAACCGCATGGTCATCTATGTTGGGGAATAATATTTTCATAGCGTATGTACGATAATCAAGGAACGGTATACCGCCTGTTACATCTCCCGTCAAATCTGTCATTTCAGTCTGTAACTCTGCGAATGCCTCCTTACATTCAGCTGCTACCCTTAATTCTAAAATATCCATTTGCTCTTGCATATTTTTTAATACCCTAATATTTTCAGTAGATTTTCTCCTATACATAACTAAAAATACGACAAATACTAATATGAGTATTACTATACTTGCTATAACACCGAATAATACTGGCTTCCCTATAGCGGCTTGTAAGCCAGCTTGTGAGGAATACGATAATTTACCAATCTTATAAGTTAGAGCGCGGCCTACTTTAACAACGACCTCTGGCGTATCTACCCCGTCGGGTAATTCGTCTCGCGATGGAGGCTTACACGTTAACTGATGCCTTGACATTGATGTTACATTACACAAGCTCTCCCCTATATGAACTTCTACATCACTTTCCGTACAAGCCCTATCCAGATTTTGACCATTAATAGTCAAATATTCAGACTTATAATATTTAATATCTTCGTCGAACTTTTCATAAATTGGATCGGGGTAAAGAAGGAACGCTTCGCCCGTTTTACTCGTCAAATTTTGTACGCTTTGAACGTCATCCATATTGAATCCGTATTCTAATTCCAAAGGCATATCTGGATCTAGATTTAAACCCGCGCTTTCAATACCAGGTGATTCGCAAATGAGATGATTTTGAAAATCAACTCTATGACATGGTGCTATATACGGCCTATTATCATGGTACACATATATTTGAGGGAACTGAATCGAATGAAAATTACGCCCCATTACTTTAATGTGTATCCCTCCAGATGGAATTCCTTTGGGTTGTTTACGCTGTGAAACTAAGGGCGGACCAGATTCAACGGAAACAACGATAGGATCCTCGATGTATTCAAACTTTTCACGTTCTAATGTGCGCATACCATTATCAAAACGCATCCTGAGCGTGCCCATTTTTAATTGATAAGAGTGACTAGTCCTACAGACAGCTTCCTCGTGTGTCACAGATAAAATAGCACAAGGCAAGTCATCAATAAATGCCTGAATATTGCTACCGGCGTTTAAATACTCGCCCGTTATTCGTAATTTTGTTCCCCCGGACTGAGGGCCATATTTAGGTTGAATAGAGGATATTTTTGGATTAACAAATGCATAGTGATGTTTGGATTCGCCTCGATAATCTGCTACTCGAACTACTACCGGTCCATCTCTTGGCACCTCCTCACCTGGACCATCAACCGTACAAACTATTTGCCTCGTTTTTACATAAAGCTCGATTATAGGTTGACATTTAATACCCGCTATAGTTACACCGTTATAAATATCAGAAATATTTCTGCCTAGATTAATGCCTTCAATTGTTATATTTGTTCCGCCATCCCAAGGTCCCAGTTGTGGTCTAAAAGTATGAATTTCAGGGTTTGGACAAGTTTGTGTACGGTTTAACCAAACACTCGGAGCGCCACATTGTTCTTGAACCTCACAACGATCCGAGCCTTGACACCAACCGCATCCAAACTTCTCGGGCAATGCTAAACAAATACCGCAATTATCAGCCATATCGTTACATCGATAAATTAGAATGTGAGTATTATCAGGGTTATCTAACGGTTTCGACCCACCCCATATAACGGCAAATGAGGCAGTAATATTAGGGGCGCGGGAGGTATACGTAAATTCAACCGCTTCGCAATAAATCGTATCCGCAAGAAGTTGAGCATTAACGTGGGTTACCCGACCTTCGATATTAAACTGACATACGAAACGCGTTTGCACGATAAATTGACCGATAATATGCACTTTAACTTTAATAGCTTTCTTTACGCCAGAGGGAACTAAAATTTCATTTGTACCGTCAGAGGTAGAATTTATGGTGGGGCAAAAACCGGGACCGGATCGATAACTTGGACCTATTCTGCTAACGCCGGTGACGAGAATATCATTTCTACAATTTTCGGCAGTGTCATGAGTACAGCGATGACCGTCAACGCACCAATCACAAGGAAAAGACGAACTAACACATTGCGTACATGAACTATAAGTATTACAGTCAAAGAATGTAAAATTCGTGGCTACAAAATCAGGTCCCTGGGTAGTACGCACTGAGAGTTTAGCTGTAAAATGATGTTGTCCAGCAGGAATGGATGGTAACGTATCCGTTCGCGGTGTAGTACAATTAACGCCATAAGGTTTTCTTGTTGCATTAGTTATAAGAGTACGATCTAAGGCCGTAAAAGCACATAAAAATTGACCATTAAGTGTAGGCAAATTTTCAATAACTAAATCTAAAGTTCTGGCTGTAGTTCGTTGCAATTGATTTGGAGTTACTTGTGTAATAGTGGTGCAACGTCCACTGCGATAAGAGATCCAGTATAGGGGATCTTTAGCTGCCTCTTGGCAATCAGATCGTAAGCTGCATTTGTTTTCTAAAGAACACCAACCACAATAAGGGTCTTTGGCTCCAAGACACGTTAAGCAGGACTTGTAAACGCTACATTCTTGCACTTTCACTTTCGACACATTGCCTTCAGTCATTACATATAAATGCATCAATTGAGTATCAAAGAATAAATCTTTATTCACAGGAGAGCCCTCATCTACCACTATGTCTCCATACTCAAAAGCCGACGTAGCGCTTTCAACAACGATTTTCTTAAGGTGGCCTTCAGCCGTACCAGCAAATACTACAGTGTAATCGCCAGTCGCAGTAGCCGCTATTGCAGTCAGTCTTTGTTTGAATGGCTTTGCGACCGGTACAGCTTCCACAGGTTGTTCACCTCCCAAAGGAGTATTTACATCAAGTCCACAAAAATCTTCGCTTATAGTCTGTAATTTAGTTCCAATACAAGGGTGAGATGGAGATATGAAATCTAGGCCTCGAGATCCATTGCCACTGAAGCAAGTTTTGATATTTTGCATAAATTTTCGTCGAATAGCCTTTAATGAATAAACACAGAGTGCTGATATATTTGATGGAACATTTGTATTAATAGATTCACTTTGGCTAAAAGCAGCGAAGAGAACGTCATGCTGCGCAGTTATTCCAAGTTCACTTGCGAGAACGGAGCCCGCTTTGCCAACATATGCAGCTTGTACAAGATTGTATCCGTAATTTCCACCTCCTTCTCCCATACACGACATGGGTATCTCAGTGTATGAATAATAATTCTCATCATCATGACACACACGAACCAACTTGCTATAATAAGTATCAGAACCAACGCCTCTTAATTGTGTTGTTAAAAAGTAGCTAAAACCTTCAGAGCTGAAGCCATACACGTAGTTAATCGGATATCGTTCCCTAGACAATGAATTGACAAACATTCGGGTTCCAGTAGTGACTGCAGTCCGAGCAATAACAAATAGTCTATCATCTTCCAAAGAGCGACTACTGACCGTGGGTACCTCTGAACGATAAGGCGAGTTTCCAGTAAACGTTACTCCAACGTACATAACCTGTGTCATAGGCGGATTAGGAGGTCCTGGCGCTATGAACGCTACCGTAGATGCACTGGCATTATTAGCCACAACAGGTTCACGCACTTCCCGAACATCATGCGAAATGTTGTTAAGATTCCGTACCGAACATAGCCCTTGCAACACCGTACCGCATGTTATAAGGCGACTCGTCGCATAATCGATCACCAGCGCCTTGTTCACATTATCTGCGGGTTTCTTCACGAAATTTGGAGGACAATCGAAGGTGCACTGGGCGGAATCATTGACCGGCCCAGTCACGATCACCTGTTGGACTTCAAGGTCGGGGGAAAGCTGGTAGATTCTGTTGACGGCACCGACGTAGACGCGACCTGTGTTGCGATCGACGACGAGATGGTTGAAGGGGGAAGCGGACGCGTTGACTGGGTCGGAGAAGACTCGCACCACGTCCTGGGAGGCGCGCGCGGCGACGCACGCGGCCGCGAGGGCCAGCAGCACGCGCCACATGGCGCGGGCGCATGTGGCCTACCGCCGCCGCCCACGGAGGCATCTGCCCGCCCATCTGTAACGCGATACACCCGCTCAGCCACTGCCCGACGATCCCGCTTCGTCCCTATCGCACCGCACCGCATTCACATTCTCAACAGTAGAGTGACCGATGATGAGCAAGAACCACGGTTATCCCAAGCATTAACACCTTCAAACTTCTAATAGTTACGTCGAATCCTGATTCTAAGTGACATAAATGTATGGAAAGAGTGAACTAGAGCATCGTAGCAGTTCGTGCATCACGTTTTTCATACATTTTTTATCGAGTTCTAGAATTCGAGGTAACTTTTAACGTTCAAACTATGTTTAAGTTGGGGATACTGATTTTATTTCGATAATGTCGCCGTTAAGCTCGTACTTAGTTATCATGAATATAAGAACTAACACCATTGCCACCTCTACGTGATTCATAAGGATATTTTTAAAAATGTGTATAATCAAGTATTCTGGCCTCTACTGCCAACGAAAAAATTGCCACCGATTTTCCTATCACGACCATAAGGTCCAGTGCGATGGGGGCGATTCGCGAGCTGCAACAGGGACGCTGGGAGAACCCTCTTCCTTGATGACGTACCAACCTATTTTACAGTCTTAACACAACGAACCGACTAACAAACCGACATAATGAACTTTATCTTGCAGGTGTTGATAATGTTTAAAAAAACCTGCGTGGCGGATGTTTTTAAAGCCGTGTTCAAAAATAGGTTAGTACTGGGAATGTGGGCACCGGCGGCCCTGGTGCGGTCAGTGCACTATTATTTTCACGCCGACGAAAGCCTCAGCATCATAATAGGGGAATAACAAAAAATACTTGGCATGCTGTTCGAATCAGGGAGCTAACGTGGTAGCGTAACGATAAATAAAAGAAAATAAACAGAATAACTAAAAACATCGACGACATCGATATACTTACAGGAATGCCATGACGGTAAAACGGACGGGCTTCAAAATTTCTATTATTCGTTTATATTATGTACGAAATCCCACTTTCATAGTGCGGGAACCATGCAGTAGGCTCTAGTAGAGACCTGTAACAACAAACATTACTATTTAAACCCCATTCTGGGGCTCCATCAAGATTTATAACCCGGTTTTTACCTTCGTTCTATTCAAAACATCGATAGTCTGCATGGCCAAAGGTTTTTGCTTTTATCTTGGAGACGTACATTAAAAAAAACCATACAAGTGATTGACTATTGTTTGGGTCCACTTGAAGACGATTTTTAAGAATAAAATTATTAATTAATAAGCCTAGGTATATAAAAAATACGAAAACGAGAAATAAACGAAAAGTTTTACTGATAAAAATCTATTTGAGGCTTACGCATATTTTATTAAAAATGTTAGCGAATTCAAACGACTTCTAACTAAGATAAAAAATTAAATCCAAAGATAGTTTGATAAACGTCAGCTCAGCGGTGTAAGGCACGACCACGATAGGTCCGTTCTCGTTGATTGCATTCTTGTTTGCCACCACCCACTCAAGTAATCTACCACCTACACACGCGCTTCTACACAATAATGTTGTATTTTAATGAATATTCAGTAATAAAACCAATCTAAAACCTAAATTTCTTGATGTTATCTACAGTTGTACTATGAGAAATCATGAAAAGAATGTCAGCCATTACCGCGCACGCGAGTCGATATGGAAGCCATTCCAATAAACGCCACGCACTATTATTTGAAAACTTTGAAGCTTACCTTAGATAAGGTTAATCACTTTGGAATAACAATCCTCTGTAATCCAGGAACAGGTAGAAAAGGAACTTTTTAAAACACTATTGAGAACACTTCACAATTATTTCATTAAAATCACTGTTAATGTAAACTTAAACACTTAACACCACAAAAAGGATTGTAATCACATAATTCTTATGGGTAACTTCGGTTATAATATTCGGTCCAATTTAACAATATAGCCCGTTGGCACGAGTTCACGACAAGAGCATCAGTCTTCGTACATCGCCATGGAATGATTTCGGATTCGCTTTTCGAACGAGTCTAGGCGTGACTGTTCCGAGAAAAGCCGACGGCACCCGATTCGGTTTGTTAGTACAAAAAAATAACACTAGGAGCAGCACACGCTTTGGATGCGTTCAAAATTATACATTTCCTGACATTTCTCCTTTATTACTAAAAAGTAAAAAATATATGAATTTAATTAAAACAATTAATTATAAGTAAAAATAAAATAGCTTTAAGTATTTTTAATAATTACTTATTTAAATATTAATACAGACACTGCAAAATTTACATTGCGGAGATGCATGACATCTATGTTAATAATCTAAAAGCAAATTAAAACAGTACCTATTTGTAGTTCATAATAAAGTTATATTTTTTACACACAGTTATTTTTAGCGGTTCCTGAGTGTTTTCAATTCAGTATATTTGCGAAAAATATAATATGATTTGAATTTCAAACCAGATGATTTTGATCGTAAAAAAATGTTGCATGTAGCGACATCTATTTTTTTCATACTAAACATATTTAAGAATATCACGTTGGTTAAGTTCCACTTACAACAGAAAAATATTAATTTTCGTATGCAATACACTAACTTAACTTAGTAGTTCTTGCATTCAAATTTCATTCGGATTCGGTATCATAGACTTTAGATGTTAATGTAATCAAAAAAACGAATGCTTGGGCAGTAGTAGGTATATAAATTTTTAAAGTTAGAACACTAACATTGATTTAAAAGTTTTTAACATTGCATTTTTCAATCCAAGTTGTACCAAGATACCCAATTTTCGATGTCGTTGATAAGCAATATACTTTTTGATATTTTAACTTAACTTGAGTTAAAACTTTTCAATTTTACGAGCTCAATTTACAAGCCGTCTTTAATTAAAAATATTTAAAACTAGCGGACGCCCGCGGCTTCGCCCGCGTGGATATCGGTTACCGCTGCAAAAAGCCTACTCAAGCAAGACATGATCAGCTAAATAATTCGCAGGTCAATTCACAGAAACCGACACTAACATCGACGACGCAGTCATTATCCG
>DVZL01008902.1:0-10030 GCA_018236625.1 Lasaia peninsularis | reverse complement strand
CACAACGCCCTATCACCAGGGTGACGGTTCTGTTCAGGAGAATTTTTTTAAATACGTAGACAAAAAAACTGCCACATTACAAATCTTTTTGACAGGACGAAGTCTGTCGGGTCAGCTAGTTACGGATAAAATTGATGGCATTTTTTAAAAAGTGGAGCAAGATCGGCATATGAGTGGTTACGACGTAGCTGAAGAACCGGCGATTGACCACAAAACAGTTTTGGCGCATTTGAAAAAAACTGGGTACACAAAAAAGCTCGATATTTGGATACCCCACGAGCTCACTGAACCATTTTTGAAAAGGCTAATAATTGGAGATAAAACGTGGATCACGTACGACAAGAACGTCCGAAAAAGGTCATAGTCAAAGGCTGGTCAGGTCATAGTCAAAGGTGATGCTGTGTGTGTGGTGGGATTGTAAGGGCATTATTCATTATGAGATGTTACCACCAGGCAGGAGCATCGATTCTGAAATCTACTGCGAACAACTGATGAGATTAAAGCAAGAAGTTGAGAGAAAGCGACGGGAATTAATCAACAGAAGGGGTGTGGTTTTTCATCACGATAACACATTCAGCAAAAATTAAGAGAGTTTGGCTGGAAGGTGTTAATGCATCCATCGTATAGTCCTGACCTTGCACCTTCAGATTTCCACCTGTTTAAGGTTAAAGCGTGACTCTATTACTAAGTCTCTGCTGCCTGTCTGTCTGTCTATCACCAGGTTATATCCCATGAACTGTGATAGCTTGGAAGATTGTCACAGAATATGTATTTCTGTAGCCACTATAACAACAAATAGTAAAAACAGAACAAAGTTATTATTTTAATCCAATACAACAACGTGATTTTTTGTCGTTATTACAGATAATGGTACGGAACCTTATGCGCGAGTCCTACTCGCACTTCGCCGGTATTTTTATTTATATTTTAAATTTAAATGACACACAAAGGCGAGTTCATTAGACTTGATAATTTAGACCTCATTTTTGAATGAGCTACTTATGAAGCAATAATTAATTACGTAGATTATAGACGAACTCATTTTTGGTATTTTTCTTGGTTTGTCAGTTTTGATTTGAAGCTGTCGCGGTCGACATTATTATTATTTCACTAATATCCTTAACACAACATAATTATAAAGGGCTTAGATACATTTATGTAGCTGGCCCAGTAATAATATGTATTAAAAAAACAGAATGACACAAGCAGTTTTCCCCGCGCGATTTCCTGTTACTTCACTTCTGTCTAAATTTGATGAAATAACACTCATGATAATTATCATAATTATTACTACGTGTAAAATCCCTCGCTGCGGCTGTCGGTTTGTTCGCGATAAACTCGAAAAATACTGGACAAATTATGACATAGTTTTCATCAAGTGGAAGGGTGATCCTTGATGAAGGTTTTAGTGAAGTTTAGGTTTTGTGTAAACTGACGGTTAAAAATTAAACCGATCGGAAGCTTTCCTCGAAAACGCTGCCAAAACCAATTGTGTTATATAACAAAACAATGTATGTTGGGATTGAACTTCTTTAAGAGATTTACAAAATACTCCGCGATTATACATGTTTATCTTTCAAGGATAACACACGATCTTTTTTTTGCTTTTAAGTCGCTTCCCGCTTTCTTTCTTTGACACGAGGAAATATTGGCAGGTGAGCCTGTCAAGTCTCCATCTTTTAATGTCACTTTCAAATGTAGGCACTACGTCACGATGCTCATAATTTTCGACTAAAGTTGTCACCGTCTCTTAAGTAAACCTAATCTTAGATCCTTAACGAAACCTACGCTTAGGGTCTATGGGGGACATTAAATTATAAATATCCCGCTTTCAAATTAAGTACGTATGCTCACTTCGTCGACAAACTGGTCTGAAGGAGACTAGTTGTATTCGCGACTTCATTCGTGTTTGAATATAATCAAATAAAAGTGACCTTATCGTGTCATTTATTTATCAATGAAATTCCCGTCAAAACAAACAGACAAGACGGACAGACAACAATTTATTTTGGTATATGTACCATGTATAATTAGTACATAATATATAAATAGCTTAGTATTAAGACAGTAAAATCACTATAATATATACTAAGCTAGAAGCAGCCTATTTTCGCTGCCTTTAAAAACGTCTAATTTGAAATCATCTGGCAATACTGCAATGTTGCTAGTGTTTTGCAATCTTTAGTACGAAGGATAAAAGAAGAGGTCTGTATTAAAGAATGCAAAAGCGCATATTGCTCATTTCTTGACTATAACAAACAGTGTTAATTTAGACGTCATTCTTATATACAATGAAATAGTCACATCAGTATTCTAAACAAAATTAGTCGATTTCGTTTTTTTAATTCTTGTCCCGCAATTAGAGTCTTCAAAATAAAAAAAAAACCAATTTAGTATTCTAAACTTGGAAAACTTACATGTCTACACAGATTAAAATATTTTGTACCTTATGGCTGAAATAAAAATAATAGTTTATATAAAACTTCAATAATTTATGAAATTCTACAAACTACCTAACATAATTTTTACTATCATAGATTTAAAAAAAACAAATTATATTGGTCCTAATTGTTAAGAAAAAGACAAAAAAGGTATTAAATACAAATTTATTTTCAGCAGTGACAAAATACATACAAAAATTGACCTACTTACGTACAATAACGATTACTTTTGGCAATACAATTTGTTCTAGGGATTGTTTAATAAGTTAGGATTCACTTTCAATAAGAAAAATACCTATACCTATCACTGCGTTTTTAATAATATATTTTGACCCCCTATTTACGGGGGACGATTACGGTCGCTGATCAAACAATTAGTAGGAAATAGTAATCCTAAATATAGTTTCATAAAGCTCAGTAATTAATAGAAGTAAAAAAGAAGGTGGGTATTGGAGACAAAAGTCTGGTATATATTCTGGCTGCCATTCTTGGAAATGTGGATACGGATATGAATATTCCGGGACTGAAATAAAAAAAGAGAAGTATGAAGGATCATGATAAAAAACATGTCAAAAAAGAGAAGGATATGATTAAAAAAACATGTTAAAAAAAAGGATCGTGATAAAACAAACACGTTAAAAAAAGAGGTGGATCATGAAAAAAATTATATCTATGTTGAAAACAAATCATGAAAATTTCTAGTAGAGCACGGAATCGCTGCCGCACGCGTGCGGGGCGCGCAGCGGCGATTCCTTGCTCTGTGATACTTTTGTATTCATAAGAAAGAAATTCGAACATTGAACTACAAATTAGGGTTGTCAATAAGTTTTGTTATTGTTTATTATATGGAAAACTTCACGGAGTAATACATTTCTAACAATTAGACCCTGATACTGACCACCTCTATAAGTTTTAGAATACCACAAGCAAAGCGAGTCGCAGCAGACCTAAATTCTAGCCAGATTGATTGTAATTAGATTGAAATCTGTACAAAACTGATACGATAAATTTCTTTGTAATCAATTCATATTAAGTTATCTTCATTATTATTATATATAAACTTTTCAGCATATATTCGGAGTTAAACGCGACTTTGACAAGTTTTCTCGTTTCGATATCGAGAATTGAAAAGCTGGTCCTCGACAACTTTGTGTTGAGAAAAAACACGAAAAGCCATTAGTAGGGCATTAAATGCGAAAGTAACTCTGTCTGTCTGTTACGCGATTTTGATGAAATTTTGTACAGAGATAGAGTTGACCATGAGGAAGAACATAGGCTATTTTTAACCAACTACATTGAAAAGAGGGTATATTTTTACGCAATTAGTATAAGTCGGAAAAGTTTCTGCCCTTTGAAAGATATTTGTGGTTTTAAAATAATTCATGCGGGCGAAACCGCGAATGGAAAGCTAGTTTTCAATATACTTGATTCCATTATTTTAGAACGTTATGATAGAATTTTAAGAACAACATTAACAGATGATTGATGCATTATCCATATGTATTCATTACTAACATGGTTATTTTTCTTTCGGGTCAAAACGGGAAAAGGCAACAGAATTCTGTATATAAATAAATAAATATATACATGTAGAGTGTGTTTATAAATACATGTATAATGTACGTTGCTGTAAGATGTCATGTCAAAGTGAAAAATATTAATCAATTTTAATCTAGTCAGTTAAATAGATTTAGAGATTTATAGTGAAAGCGGGCCTTTTTTCTTGTCATGGGACAGAGGAATAGGAAGCCTGAAAGCAGGATAAAAACTCTTCTTGATTTTTATTAATACAATGTTCTTCTTCATCCTAGTCTTTTTGCGTTTCTACAGCAGATGATATCGGGGTTGGATAGTTAATCTAGGGAATTTGACAAGGGCACCAGTTTTTACACTGCATCCCAGCCCAAATCCTAGATTAGGTCAACTTCTAATACACGAATTGGGTTTCCTCATGTCATTTTGCCCAGCAGAGCATTCAGAAAATTTATAATACAAAGACCCATGGTGTTTTTTGAAACTGGACTGGATCTGAATGGAATTCTGAAGCACTAAGTCACCAAGGCTTCCTTTTATTATTAAAATCATCACTCAAAGTTTTTTGCGTATAATTTTCACTATCTACAGTAAAAATAAATAACCAAAACTCACCAGTGATTAACAAATAATAACTCATTAAGCTTTCTTTTGAGGTTGGTTATGATGACATATAGTACCTTACTCGGGACACTTCTGAAGGCCACAGTGAATATTTTCGGTTCTACGGTTTCCTTTAACCATCTTCCTTTTATTTCAAGCTAAATCAGTGGAAAATTAACACTAATATATAACAGATGGGCTTATATAATTTATTGGTTACATGTTTATTAGTAATTTGTGAGTTTTATTCACCTATTCGTTCATTCATACATAATATATACATAGTCCCTTTGGGGTATGTAGAGGGTGTCAAGCTCCAAGATAATTCTGTCCGTCATGATTGTACAACTAGTGGATTTAGTTTGATTAAATTGATCAGTTTCTTGCACTAGGTACTAGTGCGTCTGTTTGTATGTTTACTTCACAGGAAAACTACTGAAATTTGATATGGTTTTTTATCTATTTGGTTAAATGCTAACTACACTCCCACTAACCTGTAGCTCCAAAGAACATATTGAACAATTCTTCAGCAGTGAGGTCGGACTCAAATCCACGAGCATAGTACTGGTGGTGAGTGTGTGTTGTGTGGACCGGTTCCTCACCACGAACGTCATACTGCTTCCTCTTTTCAGGGTCAGTTAAAATGGCCGCCGCATTGCCTATAGCCTAAAATGTTAATCAAGCTTAATATAATATTTGATACTGAACTTATATGTTATATTATTATTTTTATGTGTTTGGCGAATTCTTTAATTTTTGCCTAAATACAATGAGTTGATTACACACATTATTGACCTCATTGTACTTTTTTGAAACTGTTATTAAAAAGTGATTCATTTAGTTGATCACAGTATAAGTAAAATTTTCATATAGGAGCTGTCATATAAAATCGGCCTCCTTTAGTCTTTCACTGCACTTTTATAGTTTACATGTACTTTTTCACATATAACTTATAATTGAAAATTATCTTTTAAATAGCCAACGGTTTCGCATTTTACAGCATCATCAAGGCTAAAACTTAAGTTACTAACAATATTTTGTTTTGTGGTTTTTATTTTACAACAATGTGGGTAGACATAAATACAAAATTAAAAAATATGAATATGTGAAAAATTCACCAATTGGCAACGATGCATAATATAGATTATAAGAACACATTATGAAGAACATCTAAATATTCTCATTTACATACAAACTTATATTAATTAGTATTCGAAAGTGAACTTTTCGTTAAGTAGGGATATCCGGCAGACAACTCATGCAAAACCGTAGACTTAAAAGATATGCAGATGGAGTTTGACATTGCCCATGACACCTTAGCTGTTTTTGTGGCTAAACTAAAGCTTGTATATTAAACGTCTTGCATAAGTAAGTTATGGCTATACTTTGGTACTATGTTGTTAGTGGCTATCACATTTTTACTAGCAACGGAATAAAACAAGAAAAAATCGTCACAACACTCATGATCATCTTTTACAGATTAACGATCTGAATTTATTGAAATGATAATGGATTTTTCTACTAAAAAACTAACCTTAAAAGCCTCAGCTGCACCGGGAGCATGATTCTTGTCTGGATGTAGCTGTAGAGCTAACTTTTTGTATGACTTTTTAATGTCAGAGTCTGTTGCCTCTTTGGTAACACCTGAAATCATCGATCATTACAATGATTGGTTCTAGGCCCCTGTAAATAATATCTTGGGACAAATAACAAGTTCATTTAATCTTAAAGTAAACGAATTGTGTTTGGCATTATAACTGTAAATCGTAAATGGTAATACATATACAGATAAATAAAAACATTTAATAAATACCCAAATTGAGATAGTGACACATATACGATTTGTATGTTAGGAATATGTGAGGACTTGAAGTCAATCTCAGTCGATTATTGGTGGCATTTTGTGTATATACAAATTCCTTTTTGTTATCACTGTTATGTCATATTGAAAGACATAACAGTGACAAGAGAAAAACCATGAACAACTTTGTGTATATATGTTATTTTTTTGCTTGGTATAGGGAGAAGACCATAGGTTAAAAATCTAAACTATACTAATATGAAGCTGAAGAGTTTGGTTGGTAGAACATGTGAAACTCATAACAACCGTTTTCATTTGGAAAAATATTTCGGAATAGTATATTAGTATATTTATTGATGAAGTCTACACTCTAACATCACACGCCAAATATATTATAACAACAAACACTAAAAACAGATTAAATTGAATATTTAGAGGGGGCAATATATGAATAGGAAATATATATTTCTTATAATCATGATATCAATCTGTATTTTTACCTTCTATAATAACAAAACCAAAAATCTATAAACTTATTTACAGAAGGCAAACAAATAGTTTAAAAAAAGTCTGATAACAAATAATGAATTTGGTAAGAATGAATATTAATCAAACAAAAGTTTGTTTCCTTTTAAACACAATTAAACAAGTTTGAATACAGCAAGGTCTTGACCTTGTAGGATTCTAACGTTATAGCAATATAACAAAATGATTGCAGTAATTATATATAGCTTTTTGTCACTGTCTAGTGGATTTTAGAATTTAAAAGTTTCACCCCCATTTCACTCTTTAGACGTGAAAGAATAAAAAAAAATTCTACAAAATATTTTGTGGTACAAAATTGATTTAGTGACCTATACTAAAACTTGACAAATTTCAAGTAAAAAAATTATATTAATCTGTGGAACCTTTTGCATTATATGTATACATATATATAATACATGAGATTTTTATATGGAGTATTCAGATTTTAATTTAATATTTTTTGGATTAATTCTGTATAAGTTTCATGTCCTTTGAAAAAAAGATTCATAAAAAAGTCTACCATTTGTAGTGGCTACAGTCATTAACACGACAAACTGTACTTGTAGATACTTATGGCGAAATATCTGATAAAATAACAAGACCAAAACGTGTACAATATTTGGTGGTCTGAATAATCTTTTACAAACACAACTTATTTTTTTATTGTTTAATGAGGCAAAGAGATACATTTTCTATTTATTAGAAATACAAGACGCCCATATACACTAAAGACATTACTAATGCTTAGACAATCTTAGGCTAGAATCTTAAACATAAAGTTTTCCTGTCTTATTTCTAGGGCCAAATTTTTAATTTAAATTTCAATGTCCCAATCTTACCAAGAATTTCATAATAATCTTTGCACTTAGTATTGACTCTACGAACTGCAGCCAACTGGTCCTGAGTATATTCTCTTTGTGGAGGTTGATGTGTTGGTGCTTTTCTTTTCCGAAGGTCGTCAGATTTGGGACTACTAGGTGGACTTCGTTTCGGGGCAGTTCCTGATGACGCAGATGCTTTAACTCGAGTAAGAAGGTCTTTCGCACGATTTGTTGGATATAAACGCTCGGCTTTAAGCAAAAAACGTTCAGCTTTCTCTAAGTCCCCTGTGGTAAAGGCTTTTTGAGCGATGTCGATACATCTTTCTGCATCATCTTTGTTGCCTTCTATGGTCATTGTCTAAGATGATTTAGCGTAGCACTACTAAAAATACGGTTAGTAGTAACGAAAACGAATATTACGCGACAAGATAATAAGATTTTAGTAAATTAGATTACTTGTAATCATCACAGAAAAAATACTGCGTCAACTTGAATAAATGAAAATACATACTACATTTTTATACCATAATTGCCAGCACAAATTCTTTTAAATTTACTTACTTCTAAGATATACAGTATGACGTACTTCGAAATTAAAAAAAAACACATTGTGTGCAAACTATTTTTAGTGTTTATAATAAAAATATACTATTCAATTAAAAATAGGCTATTAAATCGTTGGGATTTGTTTATAAAATACTACTAAAAATACCAAATTTAATTAATTTTATACTCTGGTCTCTGAGTTACGTGATTTGAGGTAAGATTTTTTTAACGCTATTAAACAGCTACGATGAAATATTCAGCCACAGACATTTTAATTTTAACTGTTTAACTATTTGTGATGTCACTGTGCTGTAAATGAAATAACCGTAATTATTTAATTTACAACCCAGTGACATATTTCGTGTCTGAAATACATTTAATTCTTCACCATTTTAGCAATAATATTGGAACGATGTTCGTAATTTGTTCATTATTGCCAGACTCGCAGATCGTATTATTTGATACAATTGGCATAACATTAATATTTTTAATATTATTTAAAAACACCTTTTTAACTGTATGAAACTTTCTACATATTATCTTTTAAATTTTAATTTAAATCGTATATAGATATAAATGTATAATTGGTTATGATGGTATGACAGTTCCAATTAAAATATTTTTGTTATAAAAAGATTAAAAGTTTTTTCTGACAAAAAACTAAAAATGTTCGCTTATGGTCTCCACCATAGCACAAATCCCATCTATAATTTTATTTAATATCATAGTTCCGCATACTACCACACTACCATAATTATACTGCCACTACAATAAATTAAAATTATACAAAAGTGTTTTAAAAACATTTTTATAATTGTATAATTTTAGATTATTGTGGTGACAGCTTTGTCAATGTTTTTCTCATTCCGATGCCGTCATATGACGTATGACGCATACTTGTGTAATTCAATAATTCATTTTAAATCAATTCAGAATTAACTTTTTAGCGTAACAAAGGCGTAATAATAAAATAACAGCATTATTTAACTACTATTATTTGGTGCTAATTGATAGAAGTGTAAAAAGCATTTAAATAATAAGTAAACTATGGCGGCGGCCCCAATCTACAACCCGGTGAGTTTTTAAAGTATTCTATGCTTTATTATTAATTGTGATAAGAGCAAACAGACACCGTTGATGTATCACGCTTAAATTCAAGGATGGTCGTGCTATTTAAGTGTCATTTCACATTAATTACAAAGCAAATAAGTATTGTTATCGGCATACGTAATGTTTATTCCAATTAGACTAAAGTTACAGGAAAGGTAACTCAAGGTTGACTTTTATAATGATCAATAAAAGGTTTTCACTCTGTGTCCTTGATCTAATAATTACTTTTGACTGAGAATTAAAGTTTTTAATTATTTGTAGGGAATAGGAAGGTAATAAGGTGTTAATGGT
Source organism: Lasaia peninsularis (assembly GCA_018236625.1). Taxonomy (NCBI): domain Eukaryota; kingdom Metazoa; phylum Arthropoda; class Insecta; order Lepidoptera; family Riodinidae; genus Lasaia; species Lasaia peninsularis. The sequence continues at coordinate 359 of DVZL01008902.1, read as the reverse complement.
GTTGTGCCAAGTTAACCCTTCAAACCTTTAAATGACAGTAGCGAACACTGATGTGGTGGTGGAGCAACAAATATATTTGACCTCTTTACTTTAATAAGTAGATATATGAGTTGTCTACTTAGTCGTCTTGTTACAAATAGATAACACAAATCAATTAGTTTTTGTCAAAAGTTAAATAAAAGATGTATTGTGGGATCATAGGACATGACACGGTTTGAAAGATATGAGTTGGTGATCTCTCACAGAACATGTTTGGAGATGGTTAGATAGCAGTTATAAATAAATAATAATAATAATAAATATTACTGGACAAATTACACAAATTGATCTAACCCCAAAGTAAGCAAATTATATGCTTG
>DVZL01008901.1:0-10031 GCA_018236625.1 Lasaia peninsularis | reverse complement strand
GCCGTCTTCTATCAAAAAATTGATTACAATACTATGATACTTTATATAATAATAATAATAATTAAAGGGGAGTCGCGGGTCTCAACTTATCGCGCACGGGTAAAGTATTACATTACATGTTTTGTTAGACCCGCCTTTCAATAGAGACTGATTTTTAGTAAACAAAAAAATGTAATTTTTTTACAAAAAAATATAATAGATTTGATGAGAGTTTAATTACATAGTGATTTTTTTATTTTAATCAATATAATTGCCAAAAATTGTCATGTAATAAAATATAGCTATAAACATAAAATATAGCTATTTTGTTGGTAATACATCATCCTATCGCCAGATCTGATCTAGATTTATTATAAAAAATATAGAAGAAACTAAGCATAAAATCAAGCGCCATTTTAAATCTAAAACTCATTTTTAATTTGTAGTCAACCGACACTATTAGTTTCAAGTAAAAGAAACTTTCCAGTTTTACATTTTGTTTTACAGATAAAGTTTATTAAAAATAATAAAACAGTTAAAGTCTTACTTTAATCGTAAGTCAAGCACCATTCAAGAAATTAAATCGAAAACCCATGTTTTAAATAATACTTTTACTTTTCCACAAAACGATTAATTTTCACAAAGTGCCGACTACGGAAGTGTAATTTCTATCAAAAATTATTTCATATTAGTAATAAAATTACACAATTAGAAATTATCAGTTCTAATTTTTTTATTTTTCGCAGACATATTAAATATAGCAATTTTAAGGAAAAACAATTTTAGTATCTGAGAAAATTACACTATTGAGAATTATACTAATATTAGAAAACTAAATGTAAAAAAATTCAAAAAAACTTCCACAAAATGACAAAGCCGTTGTATGATAAACTTTAGTGTGGTCGTATCAGGTAGCAAAAAAATAATTCAAAAAATTGAATATTTTTTTGAAAAATCTGGATAAAACTGGATAAAAAAATGTAAAATAATGTTGTGATTTGACAGTCAAGCACAAAATCATACTTATCACTTAACGTACCCAAAGCGTTATTCTTTGGTTTCATTCACACTTATATACACTTTACACTATTTACACATTCACTTTGGGTCCAAACTAGTCAGATATATAAATAGTCATTTTTTGTTTCTTTACAGTAACTTATGCTTGGAAATTTATATACTGGATTATATCTTTTGTCGCCGTCTGATTCTAAGGATAGAGCTGATAGAGCTCTTGAAGGTTCTTCGTCATCTGTGACCTCGTCGGGTTGGGGAAGTAAGGTTCGAGGGGGGATGGGAGGTGCTCGCGGGTTTCTGCGGACTCTGAAGTGACAGTCAGAGTTTTCTGGCCAAGATCGCTGCACTAGGAGCGGAAGGTCGTCTGGATGAAGCTTTCGTTCATATTCTTGTGATGGACAAACCTACAAGAGACAAAAAACAAAATTAAATTATTACCTTGAAAGCTAGATAATATTTAGGTTTAAAATTTACAAACTACAAATCCAAAGAAAATAATATGTGTCACAACAAAAACTTCACAAAAACTAATTAAGATTTTTTTACAAATCAATTTTTTTTATTTATTTTCAACTAGCAGTTGTCTACAAGCTTTTATCCCTTATTTCACTCCCTTAGAAGTTGAAGCTTTAAGTTTCTAACCCTAAAGATTTAGCCTGTGTATCAAACATCAATCAATCACTTTTGCTTTTGTAGAAATAACATTTAATCAATCAAGTCGATAATTACGTTTATCTCTATTTTTGGTATTCTATTAGTAAGTACAGATGCAAAATTTTTAGTATCATAAATTACAAGTATTAATTACAAACTTTTGTAAGTGATTGTACAAGTTTAGTTTTAGTTTCTTTTGTTAATAACAATTAAAATTAATAATAAACAACATTATGTTTTCATGGAATCATAGACACTCATAAAAAGTAAAACAATCTTAATTAAATTCGGTTTCTATTTCTCAAGACAGACAATGACATAATTTGAATAATAATTGTTTATTGTTAATGCTTAATAAATCTTTACATTTGGTTCAATTATATTCAAGGTTTATTAGCTGCCCCAGTTCCCGGTCAGCTTGTTTACGTATCAATTATTTATTACGATTCAACTCTGACATGTCTCCCGTTTGGGCAACCACATAATATCTCTCAATTTATTATTATTAATCAATTATAACGCATACAATGTGTAAAATCGTGTATGAAAGTATGTACAATACATACAGTATTACGAACTAGACGAACATACATGCAAATCGAGTTCAATTTCTGTAATGAATATATTATATTTGTATTTCTTTGTTTAAGTATTTACTAGATTTATATGTATAATGATAACTACATATATGTATATTTTGTATATCAATCCAAAAACGTATTGGAAATCTAATAAGGCATAAATACACCAATTATAAATGCGAAAGTAACTTCGTCAGTCTATAACGCTTTCAAGCCTAAACCACTAACTCATTGTGATGAAATGTGATACAAAAATAGAGTTAACACTTTAGAAGAACATAGGCTACTTTTTAACCGACTACATTAAAAAGAGGGTATTTTTTACACAATAAATATTATATATCGAAAAACCTGAAATTCGTGAAGTCGCGGGGGGAAAGCTAGTAAATAAATATCCCTGGTCAAATTACACAAATTGTTCTAACCCTAAAGTAAGCAAATTTATACGCTTGTGTTATCGTTATTCGACAACGATACCAATACATAAAAATAAATTTAATAAACACCTAGATCCCAAAATATAGACTTTTTTCCGTGCCTGTACCCGTTTAAAACTGAAACGAGCCTCACGGACGATCGAGGGCGTTAGGCGGTCAAATTACTTAACAGGTTCAATACTTGTATTTTTTAATCTCTTATATGCATATTTTATATGAAATTAGCTAACAAAAAGGAGATTTAAAGATAGGTCCAACAAACCTCATATAAAGAGAATCGTTCAACTCCTTCCGTGGAGTCGTAGCAGTGCAGTAGTATGGCCAGCAGCTCGTCCGCTGTAGTCCTCTCGCTGGTCAGCAAGCACTTGTACTTCGAGGATGACATCAGCGCTGAGTCGTAGATCTTTACCAGCCCACCTGGACGCATCTCAAGGGAGAACCTGGAAAGTTTCATGGAACGTTTAGATTTTTTTGCAGACAAAAAGGATGGTTTATGTTTTGGTTAAAAATGGACTTGATACTTTTAGCGTAATAAATACGTGATATTTCAAATTTTTTCTTCTATACCATCACGCCCATTCCTGAAGTAGTAAGGAGAGAGTAAGTGAGTGCATAGCTATTAACCCACAATAAGCTAACCAGATTACGTCCCATGACGGGACAGGTGGAAAATCCTTCGCCATTTTCGGCACAAATCCAATCTTAGGCATCACACTTTTTAAATAAAGTGAAAAAAACTCATATAATAAGTTGCCCTATCCGGGAATGGAACCCGGGGTTCCATGTGTCAAATTTAAATACCGCTTGCGCTATATCATAGAGGCGGTTTAAATAACTTATTACATTGAAAATATCATATTGGTCAAGGCGCCAATGGAGAGCACCTTCTTACCGAACGATATGAGCATATTCAGTAGAATGAATAAATTAATTTATGAACTAATGAATGAATGGACCGATGAATGAATTAATGAAACTAAAACGCCATGGAATTACATAGCATATTTGCATCATACAACTGTGGGCCGCTCTGTATTTGTGCATATAAGTTAAACATTGATTACTGAAAGTCAGATAGCTAGACAGCCCAGAGAGGCCAACCAGAAGCCAGGACTCCTGAGCGGGTGTTCAGGAGTCCTGGCTTTTGATTGGCTCCTGACTGGAATTGTTGGAGCAAAGGCACTGGCTCCGACAATGCTGCTTTGCCGTGCAGTTTGTAGAAAATGAGTATAATGTCTCAAAAAAAATAACTACCATAGACTTTCAGATATTCACAATGAAGTTACATACAGCAATCTAAGAGTCATACTGAAAGGTATTCCAATTCTCCAGATCGCCTTCGTTTATTTCATCTGTACTAATCAATAATATTGACCTTGGCACTTGCCCATATACCCCCTACCTGACACAAAAAGCGTCGTGAAAGTATGTGCAATAAATTATATCATCCGGAACTGAAGCAGCGCCATAAAAGTGACATTATGATATACTAATGTCAAATATGTCGCGCTATGTCATCATACGTACTCGTAACACGATCCATTTGGTCAATAAGAGCTCCGGAGTTCTTTTAAAGTTTTTTTATTGCCAGAGTTTACGTGCCAGGAATAGCTCGGGCCGGAAAGGGGACGAAATGTGGGGCTTCTTTTAGACCGAATAGCCGGTGGTCTTGACGCACTATTGTTTTCAAATATTTACGTAAACACTACGCATCTCTTTTGTGTTTTATTTTATTATTGTTTGTATGGTCTTAGATCCTAATATAAAATTGACCTTCACCGATCTGTTTATTGGATAAAAATTATTCAATAGATAATTTAGTTTATTAAAAATGATAAAAAACATTGGTTGCCTGATAAAATCTTGGCCGGCCTATGATTAATTAAAAATTGCTTTTTTTTAATTTCACCATTGATTATAGAAAAAAATTAACACTAACGGAAAGTACAGCCTAGCTTATTTTTAGTTTTGGTTAATAGATTAAGCAAATGGTTGAAAATAACTACGAGCGTAATACCTGTTTACACCTGGCAAACCAAACGTTGTGCCAGGAAAGTGTCTATTCTTATGAATAAACAATCCTCAGTTTGCATATCCTATAGGCTGTGTATTTGCCGTTAGTGTTAAATTCTTTCGTCCAACTCAATGGTGAAATTGAAACGAAATCACTTTCAATTTTTAATTAATTATAGCCAGGCCAAAATATTATCAGGCGACCCATGTTCTTTATCATTTTTAATAAACTAAATTACCTATCGAATAATTTTTATCCATTAAACAGGTTGGTGAACGTTATATTCGGATCCTTTACTAGTAGGTAGGATGGTTAAGTTTAAATAAACTAATTTTAGTTGAATAAAAGACAGCGATGTCTTATCTTCGTTAAACTTATTTACGGTTTTACTTCTGATTACGGCTCTCCTGATGGTTAGAGACAACGTCGGCTAATCTTGGGTGCATGCCTCTCTGCCTGCCCTTTCGGGGATGTGGGCGTGACGATGTTTATTTAATAATCTATCGTGCAGTTCATTACAATTATTGAAGTAAACACGCAACAAGTTTTAATAACAGTCATTATCTTAATTAGTACGAGATAGAATGCTACCTGGCACCTACGGAACACAATGCGACTTGGTAGTATGCGACGTGACGAAGGTACACCAGAATAAAGGATAATAATATTAATAAATAAAATAAGTAAATATATCTAGACAAATTACATAAATTGATCTAACTCCAAATAATTAAGCAAATTAAATGCTTATGTTATAGGTGTTAGACAACGATACTAATACATATAAATACTTAAATAGCTATAAGAATAAATTTAAGAAATATAAACATCTATGTTTGTATTTCCATTTAACCCGAGTCTCATCGTTAGTCGATGCGGCTAGGCGTATATTTAATGTTAATACACTTGTAGTTTTCCACAAATATTTCTTTTTAATTATTTTACTAGCTCTCTAACCGCGGCTTCGCCCGTGTAAATTATTTTAATAACACCGATAACTTTTACCGATAATTTTTTCCGACTTATAATACTTATTGCGTAAAAACGTGCCCTTTTTAATGTAGTCGATTAAAAAGTACTTATGTTCTCTCTCAAGGTAAACTCTATCTTTGTACCTAAATTACATCAAAATCAATGCAGTGGTCTAGACGTGAAAGCGTAACAGACAGCCAGAATTACTTTTGTAACTTTGGCGTTTACAGTATTTTTATAGGCTGGGCTAAAATAATCTTCATTGATTGGAAAATAGAAGGCATTTTGTCGTACTAAAAAATATTATATTTTAGTAGTATTAAATGTATTCAGTATTTAGTAATAATAAAAACACTTACTTTGAATATCCTTTAGGATGGCAGGCTTGAAGTGCAGCAGGCCTGGCGTCATCATCTAGGACGAGGGTGGTTCGGAGACCAGCGGCTCGAACTCGGACTTCCATGCTTAGGTAGAACAGCCGAGGGTCGCGATGTCGCATCCTGAACTTGCCCAACAACGTTGAGACCACCTCCTGTGCCCGGGTGCCCCAGGTTACTGACAGAGTCTTGTACTCTATGTCTGGCCGGAGACGCCGTGCGTATACTTTTATCGTAGTCTGTAAAGATGAAAAAAGGGAAATGAATAAAAAAAATGACAGTAGGCAGAATGTAGTGAAAATAATTCATTTGCCGAATTTGTGTGTTAAAAATTTTTACAAAACAAAAGTTTTGAATTATACCAACATGTTTTACTACAATGTGGTGTGCAAATATTTCAACACATAATTTATATTTTTTTATCGTAAAACTATATGTTATACTAATTATTTTATTATTTATAAACATTAATTTACACCAGACATTCGTCCATCCACATTTCGCGAGAGAGTTTCCTGTGTCAACAAGTTTTCAGACCACAAAATCAACCACGAGCTGGACACCGATATCCATGACACAAGACCAGTTAAAAGTGATACATCAGATGTTCCTGTCTATCAATCACAAAACAAAAGCTAACTATCAAAAACAATAGACGGATTTATTTATCTCTGTAACATTTAGATGTTAAAAACACAGTGACCTTTTGAACAATAGATGCGAAAAATGTGAAATCTAGGACTAAAAACAAATTTATTAGAAACAGAATGAAATATGAAAAAATATAAACGATGCGAATTTGGATGGCTGTAGGTACTCGGGGAGACCTAATTTGACATTTCACGACCAAATAGCTCGAGTTTTATCCGAGGGTGGTGTCAAAAGTCTCCAAAACCGACGTGTTCGTATGAAGAGAATGATGAACGTGGATGAACTCAGCAGCGGCGTGCACAGGATTATGACACTGGGTATGCGGCGGAGTACTCGATTACAAAAAAAAATCTTATATAGGTTTTTAGCTTTTCTTATTTAGTTTCATAGATTATGTGATCATGAAAGTGAAATGTAGTACATATCTATCTTAAAGCGTAAACAGAGGCTCTATGGAATGTACGCCCCTGGGAGGAAGCTAGCCAAGTGTGCAGGGATCATGACGCTTGGCACTCGGTGCTCTCTGCCTACCAAGGGACATTAATTCAATATTAGGTAGAATAATGGAATACACGAATACGAGTTTTCTCGCGATGTTTTCCTCCACTGTAACAGTACTCAGAAAATGTATTTAGGCCAGAACAAACAGACAGCGGAGTCTTAGTAAAAGAGTTCTGATTTTATCTTTGGAGTACGGAACCCTATCCTATCCTAATCCTAGAAAGTTTCAAAACCAAAACTGTTTTGACAGAGTAGTGAAGCTCGCCTAGATCTTACGCAAGTTCTCTACTGCAAAAAATATGTATTATTAACATCAAGTATAAAAAACACTTATTCATTAAGTATAAATCTTGTAAAGAGATCACAAATATAAATAACAAAAAAAAATAAGCCAAACATTTGTTTAAACTTGACAAATCGCGCTTCTAATTTGGAAGACAGTTTTGATTAATTGTCAGATTAATAAGCTGTCTCAACCCACTGTTTTTAAGATTTATGTATTATGTAATGTAAATAAATTATTATTAATGTTTTGCCTTTTTTACTCAACAGTGTTACCCTATACATATCTAAGAAAACACTTCGTATTTAAAACCTGAGTTTCGTAGGTCATCATCAATCAAACATTCAATCAGCATAAAAATATCGATACGCCAAATTTTAATATATAGCAACTCCAAATATCATAAATAAATATACAAAAATAAAATCAGGAAGCGAGAATAGCACCAAGCCGTAAGCAGAAGCTCTTCTGCTGAGGAGATACAATTAAAACAACAGTTGACTTTTGTTTTGTTATTGACGGCCTATTTTAAGTTTCAGAACATTCTTATACAGCAATATTAAACAACTATATACAACCTGCTAAAAGGAATTACTCAACGGAACAGAATGCAAAGATTGCAGAAAATCAGGTTCCCACGCGCTTGCCTTGCCAGTAAGAACGGCGACTGAGAAAAATCACAATACCTAAGAAATTTAATAACTTTGTAGAAAACCCTTATATCTTGCTTAATTAATGTACAGATATACTTGTAGAATTAAAAAACCACAAATATGATATATTTAGAGAGAACTTACGTGAATATTATGAGGATGGAAAGCCAAACGCATACGCGGAGCAGGGACCGGCACAGACATAGCGCGTGCGCTCAAGTGGATGCCCGGACGATACTGAACAATTGCGGGAACTATGGTCGTCGAGTGCGGAAACACTGTGCCCCAAGCTGGGGTAAACTGATACAACCACCTGCTGTTCCCCATTCAATTAACAGGAAGTTATGCGCATTTTTAATGTACGGGAGAATAATGATTTTATTACTGCATAAATCAAGTATGACAATGTGTGAGCAATTAGTTATATTTTATGAGAAATAACTTGAGTAATAAATAGGATACATTGTAGGATGGTGAGGTATTAAGAACTATTATCATTGGTGAGTAATAAGTTATTATAACATGTGGATATGTAAAACTTAAAATTAGTTTTACTACATTTCTAAACTCCTGATTTCCAATATTATCGCCTCTGTGGTCGAGCGTACAATGTGATTAATAAAAAATTGATTTTATTAATCATTCTGTGCATCCCTTCAGGTTTTATTAAATTCATTTTTTTGTGCATAAATTTTGTTAAATAAAATATTTTATATAAATAAATGTTTATTTATTTATATGTTTTGTTTTATTTTCGTTTTTAAAAATACCTGTATCAGAAGACCAACTTTAATTATATTAATTGAAACGTATCAAAACAATTTTATTTAATTCCCCTTTTTGAAAAATAGTTTACTAATTAATAACAATAATAAATAAACGTTATTAAAATGAAATAATAATAAAATAATTATTATCCATTATTTGGACCAATTTATATGCCACCCAATGTCCTAATTTGTACACCCTAATTTCATGTTTTATTTATACAAGAGTTGTCTGACAGAGATCGCAACTTAGCGATAAGACCGCCTTTGTGTACCAATTAATATAAAACTTGTATTTTATTAAATAATTATGTGTACCTACTTTATAATTTGTTTATTAGTGAGTTGTATTCATAATAAAATAGATGGGTATAAAAGAATGATGAAAAATACCTCAAAGTATTACAGCGCATCAAAGCCACTTGGTATTAAATATCTTATTACGGAAGCTGTAGTTATACAACTTCCTAGATCATAATACGATACTTCTGACCCTCTACTGTTAATAAATCAATGATAATATAACACTTTTGTAACATGTGGGTTGTAACATGCTCGATTACCATGGCCTTGGAGATGGGTTTCAGTTTCTATGTAGGATCCTTCCTTCATAATATCATCTTCAAATATGCTCGTAGTTGTGTAAGTATTTAGTAAATAAGTTATCATCTAATATCTATACAATTAAACATAATCTATATGTAATATTAAAATTACCGCTTTTTACTAAGTGCGTATTACTCGTATGTATATTTACATATACCAAAACAACATTTTTTACAATTTTGTCTGGCTGTCTGTTCTCTAAAACGGCTGAACCCATTTTAATAATGTAATAGGTAAAGGTTTAGGCTACTTTTATTTTAGAATTTTATTGTATAAAATAAATCAATTAAATCGAAGTCGCGGACACAGCTAATATTTCAATAATCTTTTAAAAGGCTTAGGTTCCTGAAACATTTCCTTCCCTATTTTAATCCTTTTCACTACCGGTAACTCCTCTTCGCTTTCTCTTCTTAGTCTTATCCTGTATTATATCAGATGATATCGGGGTCGGCTACCTAATCTAAGGGATTTGACTAGGACACCAGTTTTTACGCAAAGCAACTGCCATCTGACCTCTGCAACCCAGAAGGGAAACTAGG
>DVZL01008900.1:0-10031 GCA_018236625.1 Lasaia peninsularis | reverse complement strand
GGGTCCAGGATTTTTTTTGGCAACCCATTTTTAATATATTCTCTAATATACTAAATTTATTATAAAATAAGTTTTATCCTTTTATCAGCTCGGTGAAGGTCGGCTTAGGTTAGGATCTTAGACCATACAGTATTTGACAGAATGGACAACAAATGTTTGACTGTACTACTTATCATTTATTGAAAAAAAAAAAACATTTTTCGTAATTATTTATTCATCCAATTTTCATTATTTAAAGATAAATTCTGCTACGAATCAAAAACCATGAAAATTGATATATGCAAGGTCGATCTAGTAATTTATTTTGTTTGTTGGAAAATGATCTCAAGTTTGAAACATGTTCTGTCGACAAAGTCACTATTATGCTAATAATATAAAACTATCAGAAATTATTGATTCAATAGGAAGCAATAAATTGTCGAGAATTTGGCATCGTGAATATACAGGATGTATAAAATACACGCTTTCAATGTTAAATTACAGAAATTGACATATTAATATCGCTCTATATCGCTTTGCAGGGATAACTTTTTATACATTTAAACCAAACTTTAAAAACCCTATTATTAAGTCTTCATCGTTCGCTTTTTTGTCTATCTATATGTTTGTCTGTAATCATGCCGTATTTCAGGAGCTTCGATAGTTGAACAGTGGAAATGTTTACAGATGGTGTCTTTTTTATAATAACCGATAAAAAAACAGAATTAAGTTAATATTTATGCATACATCATACGTGGTTTCTTGCTGGGCCGCGGACATTTTACCCTGTGCAATGAATAGCGACATCTATTTGTTGTCGGAAAACTACGTTGTTTCTGACAATCAATAGATGTCGCTTTGCATATTTAGATCACAGTTTAATTAGACTGGTATGTATAATGTAGTTCTATTCATGTAAACTATAAAAGTATTTCGTAAACTATAGATTTATCAAAAATGTGTTATGACATTTTAAAAATCGATTATCGATTATAATTTATAAACAGATTTTGAAGATAGATTATTACGATACCCTACATGCGCGAGTCCAATTGCATTCTAAAATAATAGAAGCCTAAGCAATTCCTTAGTACATCTACTATCTGCCAGAGCTATATTCCCGTCAAAATCGATCGAGCTGTTTCATAGATTAACGGGTACAAACAGACAATAATTAAAAAAAAAACATTATTTTGGTAAATGTACCTTGTATAATTAATACATATGCATTAGGTAAAAAGCAGTTATTTTAATATTACATACGGACACTTCCATTTTATTTATTTGTGTCGAAATTCTAAACACTGCCTAGAAATATTCAACGATTCCTTCACAGATTTCCCATTTCTGTAATAAATACAAAATAAAGGAATAACTTTATTCATACAAAATTAAAAAAGAGAAAGACCGAGACTTTTTTACAAAATTCTTGATTCGATTTGATTGGTTGATGAACTGGTATGATGAAACTGCATTTTTAACGCAAATGTGCTGCAGGAATATTTATTTAGTGTCTTTTTTATTTCGACGTAAATCAATGGGTTGGTGACCGAAATTCTGGATTACCTTTTAATGTAAACACACTCAAACGGCTGGATATAAACCATCATATGGTTTCTATTGCTTGACTATTGCTAATAATTATAATTAAACTGTCAATATCAGAATAGAGAGTCGAACCACTGACTGCTTTAATATGGTCAGAAATTAATGGAGTAATTATACCGAAATTAGCTGTAAAATGTAAAATGCAATTTATCTGGGTTTAGGTTTTGGACTTTTATTTTATACTGGATTTTTGCCTGCCTTTTTGAGCACCTTTTTTTGGCTTAAACATACACTGTTATTATTGTGACCTTTTCAAAAGTAACCAGTTTTCCTCCGTGTTGGTCCGGGTTCCGCTGTAGAAAAGGCCAACAGCCTTCCACCCAGGCAGCTCGTAAGAGGCGAGCACAGGGTTTATTGTCACCAAACCCGTGACATTGACTAGGTGGTAGAGTCTTGCAACGACTCGCCCGGTTTGGTACCACCGCCTTACCTATTCCTGCCACAAAAGCGTCAGTGCTCGCCATTGTCATGTTCTGGTTTGGAGAGTAGAGTAGCCGGTAAACTTTCTCACGCAAGAGGCTTACCATCCCAGCCTCAGTTTGCAACGCACCATTTCCACCTTTGGTGTCTATAGGCGACGTGTATTTCTTACCATCAGGACATCCGTCAGCTTGTTTGCCTTCCAATATCAAAACCGGGAAGACCCAGGTCGACATTCTGCGACCAAATAGCTCTTGTATTATCCGAGGTTTTTTAATGTCAAGAGACTTCGAAACGTGCTTGTCTGATTTGTATCAAAAAACTTGGCACTCAATATTCTCTGCCTACTCCACAAGGGACTTGGCGTGAAGATTTATATTTAGGAACTATATTAGTGAGTATATTAAATGATATATGATTTGAACTTTCCTTGGCACATTCAAAACGGATCAACACACGCGAACTTATAATCAAAAGTCGTTTTAAGTCTATTTGCTGTTTTGTTTGCAAAGGTAGGCAATGTAATTGTTGCAAAAGCAAAATGTTATGTGTCCCTTCTTTAAGTATAGTTTTACTTTTTAGGGTTCCGTATCGAGAGAGTAAAAACAGAACCCTATTACTAAGACTCAATAGCCAGTCTGTCTGTCTGTTACCAGGCTGTATCTTGTGAACCGTGACAGCTAGACAGTTTAATTTTCTACATATATTTCCGTTAATATGTTTCCGTTGTCGCTTTAACGACAAATACCAAAAAACAGAGTAAACTAAACTCTACTCTACTAAGAGTGCAATGAAAACAAATGCATTTTTTTTTACTTTTTATATATGCAAACTGCATATTACATACGAGTATAACAATGTTTCATAATAATTTCAAATACAAAATTACTATACCTTAACCCTTTTGGCGTGAAGATAATAATTGCGAGAAGACGATGCTAGGAATAAACGAGCCTAATGTCTCGTGTGAGCTTGATAGGAAAAAAATTCTACTCAGAGGTCCTATGCAGAGGTTAGATGACGGTCGTTCTGTCTATGAACTTGTGCCTTTTAAATCCTCTAGATTAGATAGTTAGGTAGCCGATCTCGATAAAATCGTATAGAAACGGTATAAGGCTAGGACAAAATAGAATACGGAATATCGCTTGGAACTGTGGAACTACGGCATAACTTTGGTTTGGTGGAATACTCTTCGTATTCAATACGGGGTAAAAATTCCAATTTCAAGCATAGTTAAATGAGTTCTAAAAGATTGGTACTGAATAAATTACTGAATCGGCAAACCGTCTGGACCGTGAAAACTGTAGATTTCTCGCTATACTTCACACAAACTTACTACTCAACTGTGGAGGAAAGGATTCGAGCGATAAAGGTTTCCACGGCACCTTTAACTCTTTGTTAGTGAGGATAGTTTTATGCAAATGCGAGGAATTCATTAAATTTTTACTCCAAAATTAAAAATGTTCGTGTAAAATTAAGCTTTTACAAAAAGTTTGTTTTTTTTTCATTTAAAACAACAATTAAGTTTTTTAAACTATATAGCGAGGTAAAAAAAACCAACACGAGGAAGAAAATAATCAGTTTTCTTCCTCGTCTTGGTTCAGTTTGTCCACGCCATAAATATTGAGTAAATATTTTTACATTATCTCTACTATCGAATCTCAGTCCCACAGAATTAAAAAAATCTCCTAATTGACACAAAGCGGGTGTTAAAATTACAAATGTCTACAGAATTTAATAATTTCTTAATAACTAGAGAACTGATTCTTTTACTGTATTAGCAAAACATCTAGAGCGTGAAAAATATTCAACATTCTTCGCACTTATTTCTTAGCTATGAAGAAAAAGATATGAACGAAATCAAGGAACCTTAACTATTTGGTAACGTGGGTGGTTTTGAACAAATACGAGATTTTGTTAATATCATTTTTATTGCCTTTTAAAAAATAACCGTCTTAAAAGACATTATCTTATTTTAATATTAATATCTTGATTATCCTTTTTATACACTTCGTCAATTTGCAAATTTATTCCGTTATTGGTTTTTTATGACTATCACGAAACTATAAATCTAGATTGAAATAAGTAAAATCGATTGTTATAGAAAAAATTAAATCCACAAACGCAATTACGAGTACAAAAGGCATATTATGATAACAATCACAAGTAACAAATACATACACAGCTTATAAATATTTTACACTATTTTGCTGAGTGTGAAAAGATTTGAGAAAAATCCGAAAAAATACTAAATTTAAAAAGTAATATTTACACTATCATGCATAACATCATCCATTACAAAGTTGCCGCCCGCGAGTCCCTTTTGGTCCAATAAAGCGTAACGACCTCGCCAAAGGAATAGAAAGGGATTCCCTGTATTTTTACGGTCCAAGAATTAATTCTATTACGTTTTTAGGCATGTCCGAAATTTCTACAAACGGCCCTTCACCGTTTCTGGCTTATGGAAATGTAATGGGGAATATACAGAGTTGTTCGACTCAAATTTTATTGGTCGGCCTCAGACTATCAGCTCACCTGTCAAGTAGTTTCTACACAGTACTAGCTATGCCCGCGACTTCGTTTGATTTTTTGAAACAAGCAGACGGATTTCTTGGTGGTAAGAAATACACGTCGCCTATAGACACCAAACATGGAAATGGTGCGTTGCCAACTTTGTTATGTTTGTAAGCCCTTTTCGTCAGTAAGTTCACCGGCTACCTTACCCTCCAAACTATAACACGTCAATGGCAAGCACTGACGCTATTGTGGCAGGAATAGGTAAGTTGGTGGTACCAATCCGGGCGGGTCGTTGCAAGATCTACCACCTAATATCTATATCTAGTATCTATCTATCAACCACCTAGTAATTTGATTAAAAGTAGCCTAAGTTATTGGATTTGTGCTCGATATGACGACGGGCTTGCTATCTGTTACATAAACGGACCTAATACATTTACCTCTGACAACGATATTTTTTTATTTCTTTGCTTAATTTTTTTTTCCATAAACATGATTATATATCAAAATATATGCAAGAAACTATAACAAATCAGATTCATAAACTTTTAAAAATAGATCTTTTGATTACATTGGCGAATATCTGATGTGTTGCATATGTTTTTCCCAAAACCGTGGGTAGTTTTTTTGAAAAATAAACTACATAAAAGTAAATAGAACTTGAAGTTATATCAAAACTTATGCACTAAACTATAACCAGATTTTTTGAAAAAAGTACCTTCACGCCTATCCTCCCTGAAGGAGTGGGCAGAGTTGTGCTATTATATCCACGACTTACTATATACTAGAACAACCACGATTAGCCAAGGTACTAGGGCCCTGATGTGATGGGTGGCAAGCCTATCGCCACTTTGGACACATTTTAATCCCGGGCAATGTAATGCTTACTCAGAAAAATCTGCAAAACATTTAAGAAAAGTTGCCCGTCCTGGGAATTGAACCCAAGACCCAAAGCGGCCAACGGTATTTACAGGTTAAATTCGCCAATCTGATTTCTTGCTTATTTTTTTCTCTAAGTCATGTGTAAATTGCTTCAAGAATAAACTATAAAACGGTAATATTTAAACTGGAAGATACATCAAAACTTATACACTTATCTATAACAAATCAGATTGGTAAACTTTTAACTTAATTAATATTCACCAATCTGGTTGTTAGTTTAACTTTTTCCAAAAACCGTAGGTAAATTTTGAAGAATAAACTACAAAACAGTTAATCAAACATGATGATATATCAAAACTTTCCCCTGCAGTGTGCAGCACATTTAAGACTAGAGAAGCTCGGTATGATGAATGGCTGGAAGAAATTAAAAACGTACTACAATTACTGCTTGTGTTAGCTACAACGTATTATTGTTTTTGTAATAATTTAAAGTATCGTATGTCTTCGTATTTTATTATTATTGCAAACTTTTTTAATAGGGTATTAAAAGAAACTCTATCACTAACTGGTCAGTCTGTGACTGCTGGAAGGTAAAAATGATTATGTATTTTTGTTGTCACTATAACAACAAATAACAACAAACTAAAACCGAAATAAAATCAATATTCAAAAGGAGGCTCCCATACAACAAATGCATCTTTTTTAAGATAATGCTACGGAACGCTCCGTACGTAATAAATAAATACCGCTAGGTCCATATTCACGAAGGGGTAGGCAGTGGTACATATGCACCCACGATCAGCCAGATATATTAAGTACCGTGATGTTCCAGATGGAAAGTCCGTCGCCGTATCTCAGGCAACGTTATGTTTTTCGTATAAACTGAAAAACTCATACAAATTAGTTGCGCTACTCCGGAATTGAACCCGGGACCTCGTGTTTCAAAGTCGGATACCTACGATATGATTTTAGTAGAAATAGAAATATTTATTGTAAGTAATCAAAACATAAAAATTTAAATATTTCAAACAGTTAAAATAATATAAAGAAATGCTCAAAAGTTATGCACTTTTTCCTTTAAACACATACTTGTACTTTTCCACAAATATTATGAATATTGCGGAATATTACAAGTGTGGGTTTTAAAGGAAAAAGTGCATATACAATGGAATTCCACCAAGTGCCGACGATGGAAAGTATAAATTATGTTAAAATGTATACTTCTACAGTTTTCTGTAATAAAGCACACATCACAGAAAAAAAAATTATATCACCCGGGGATTCTGATATCATTAGTAATAAATATTAAGTGTTTGAATTTACTCTTTACTAGATAGACGGACAGCGGAGTCTTAGTAATAAGGTTCCATTTTTCACCCTTTAGGTACGAAACCCTAATCAAAAAATCAAATAAGTTTATATATGAATACTGAACCAGCAAATAAATAAACATATTTTCACCTTTTAACGATTAAAGTATGGATGTTGTAGAGATCCGAGTACAATATGAAATTTAAAGTTTTAAGACTGGAAATAAAAAATTCATTGCACATTCGCACTACGGACACAAAACCGCAATCGTAAAAGTAAGTAGCATTGGCAAAACACAAACACAATCTCCGCAGAACTATTTTTAAACTGATGTTCCCATTTTGTTTAAACCACTACTTTTGGGTTCTTTTTCCAATGTTATTATTACGATACTATGATAATGTAAAATATCTTAACAATGGTTTATTACAAAATTTTAAACAATCGTTATACATAATCTATAGCAATATAAATAAGTATATTCACGCTTATATCCCCAAAGAGGTAAGCAGAGGGACATACTTAAACACCTACTAAATATATTAGGTCTTTTGTACACAAATCCAAGCCCAAGCAACGTATACACAATCCCCACAAATATTATAAATACGAAAGTGACTCTGTCTGTCTGTTACACTTTCAAGCCAAAACCACGGAACTGATTTTGATGAAATTTGGTACCGAGATAGAGTTGACCTTGAGCAAGAACATATGCTTTTTAACCGACATTATAAAGAGGATATGTTTTTACGCAATCCGTACTAATATTATAAATGCGAAAGTAACTCTGTCTGTCTGTTTGTCTGTATGTTACGCTTTCACGCCTAAACCACTGAACCGATTTGATTTTGTAAAATTTGATTTAAGTCGAAAAAATATCTGCCATTGGAAAATTATTCGCGCGGGCGAAGCTGCTTGTAAAGCTAGTTTTTTTTATATTTTTTATTTCTTTCTTTTGTTTTGACATGAAAATTTGACCGTAACTACAATGCATTTACGATCATCACGTTATCGTGACCGTAAATGCAGAGTTAGAATGGATAAGCAGCAGACTGGAAATAATATTTCATAGCCAACTCGCACTACGGCAATAAAACCGCAGATTCGTGAATTAACAAGCGGTATTAGATAACGATTTGCAAACATACCTTCCGCTCAATCGCAGAAGTTTTTCTAAACTAACATTCTCAGCAATTTCTATACTCAACTAGCTGCCTCGGCGAATTTCGTACCGCCCGTACTTATATATAAATAAAGATTATGACTCGTTCTTAAACTTACTCGATATCCACAATAAAATCATGAGAACGGGACAGAACGGGATAAAAAGTATCCTATGTCCGTCCTCTGGTTCCAAGGTTCTCTTCCCTCCTCCCCACCAATTATTGGCCACCAATTTGAAAATATATAAAATTTATCCACCAACGTCTTCAATGAGATGTTACTGTATCTCGCATTCAAAAGCATTATTCTCCAATTCAGCTATTTCAATTCTTATCTTAGAGTTAACTGACCTCGTTGGCCCAGAGGTTCGCGCTTCGGACTTCCATTCCAGTAGGTCAGGGTCGAAACTAAAATGAGTTTCTCTAACTGTACTTAAGTTACCTGAAAGCTTTTACGGTGAAAAGAAAACATCATGACAAAAACCCGAATTCGTTATACGAATTCTGTGAAAAACTAGTGCTCTAGTCCAGTTCCCTGGATTAGGTAGCCAACCCTGATATAGATACAGGATAAGGCCAGGACGAAAAGAATCTCAATTCTAATCTCCTCTTTCTTGTCTGTTTTGTGGTATAGTTCTACCTGGGTCCTGCTCTTTCTATTTCTAGTAAGGAAGCCCAAGAGGGGACTTGAGTAGTAGCTCGAGCACGTCAGATTATGATATGGTAGATATCTTGTAGCATCGTTAAACACTTTCATTGCAAATAAACTATCTATATAGAACGCATGTGTAGAATAGTCTGTGTATTTTTTTGACTTGAAAATATACTTTAGGACTTCAAATTAAGACACGGTGTGTTCATTGCATGCCAGTAAATTCATATTTAAATAGTCTGACAAATTCAACGCTATGAAAAGGAGTGATAGGATCAGAAACTTTCATAAAACAAGTCGTTTATGTTCATAATTGTCGTTTATGTTTATGGCAAACTGGCTAATAGACCTTTTTCTGTCATTGGGGACCCAATAGGCATGTACACTATCAATATCTGAAGTGTTCGCGTAGGATCAAGTGTCAGTATATTTTTTAGCTTTTAGACGCTCTCCGTACCGCTAGAAATAAAAATATCAAATGACACTTTTTATTCTCCACTATCTAATAAACAAAACCCAATAAGTTCCCATGACGTTCGAATGTCTACATGTTTAGCTTACTGGGCTCCCCTAACATACACTTCTTACATTGATATTCGTCCCTTGAATAGCTCTATTTGTTGTTTGAAATGTTGCTATTGACAAAACAGATATACAATCCAAATGTAGATGGATGCATGTATCCGTAGAGACCTCGGTTGACATTCCACGACCAAATAGCGCGCGTATTATCCGATAACGTTTTCAAGAGTCTCCGAAACTGGCGTGCTTATATGAAGAGCGTAATGAATTTTGAGGAAGCTAGCCAAATATGTATCGATTGTGGTAATTAGCACTTGATAATCTCTGCCTACCCTGCAAGGGACTTGGCGTGAATATTTGCATGTAAATTCACAAGTTTATGGTGTGGTTGAAAGTTTAAGCTGGATATATCGTAGATAGACAGCCAGAAACATACATTTTACACCAACCTGCACTACGGAACCACACCACAGAGTCGTTAAAGTGAATTAACTAGCGGTAACAGGTAACGATTTGTAAATACAGCCTCTATAGTACTGTTTCTAAACCAATGTTCAGTTTTTAGTATTAACTATTCCTATATTAGCTTTATCAAAGAGCAGAATTATTTCCGATTTATGATACCTACCTCCCACTTATTGCGTAAAAACATACCCTTTTTATAATGTAGTCGGATAAAAGATAGCTTATGTGTTATACTCATGTTTAAGCCATTTTACTGTAAAGTTTCATCCAAATCCGTGCAGTATTTTCTTCGTAAAAGCATAATAAACATCCATATATACATATATCCATACTTATAAACTTTTACTTTTATAATATTGTCTTAGGATTAAACCACTTTTAACTAATTCGTGTTAGTAGTCGTTTGGAAGGAATTTGTTTCGCCCAAAACGTTCCAAACGACACTTTTAAAAATATTATTTTTTCTGTTGTCGTTTCGCCCGAAACAAATTTATTGGCGGGCCAATCGACAC
>DVZL01008899.1:0-10031 GCA_018236625.1 Lasaia peninsularis | reverse complement strand
AACACCCATAACACAAGCATTTAATTTGCTTACTTTGGGGTTAGATCAATTTGTGTAATTTGTCCAGTAATATTTATCATTATTTATCATATATTATTAAAAAAAATGATGTACTAAAAAAACACCAAGCTAAGCTCAGTCATCCAGGTACTAATATAAATATTAATTATCTATTAATAAAAAAAAAAAACATTGATAAAATCAAGCAGTGATTCAAAAAATATCGCGGTATAATAATGTCTGAAACTGTTCTCTGTAACATTAATTAATAACTGCTTATTTTTAATGATAATGACAACAATAACAATGTACAAGCTGTTTAAAAATGATGTTAGTCGTTATAAAGTATTTATGTTCATTAACTTTTAATAAACATAAGGAATTTATACCTCAAAACATTTGTTGTCTGTTGTTAGTAACATTCCAATTAAAATTAAGTTAAATTTCCTTGTTTCTGGAAGGATCTAGAACTTTGCATATTACTACACTACACTTATAGCTCTTGAAGATTTGAATGATACATCTATATTGTCTATAACAAATCTGACCAAACGGTCGATCACAATCGAGTCGATCCCGACTATTAGTCCAGTCGATCGTGGTAAAGCAAAATATAAATATGTACTTAGAACAAGTAATTGTGATGTATATAGATACGTATAGATACAGAATATGTAATTGGTTGATCGCACTGGGTGTCGTTACTGAAAAGTCTATCTTGGGTCAAAACAAGTTGACCACCTCTGGTCTGTACATATAATAAAATTGTAGGATTAATTAAATAAGTCATAGGAGATATAAAAAATAGACGAATAAAAAATTCTAAAAAAAAAAGAAATTTTTTTGCATTTTTAGAATGTCTGTAGACAGACATTCTAATTGTAATTCGCGGTCGAGATTTATCCTAAAACTACTGACCTGTTAGTGACAAATTTTGACTAATGGGTAGCCTATGTTCCGAGGTAGGGGGCTAGTGAAGTGTATGTGTCAAAAATGCATGCGCGGCCTGACCATGTGACCGGTTTTTCGTATTGCTACTAGTAACTGGATGAGCAAGCCTTGCTCGGTGTTTTTTTGAGTACATCATGCTTTTTTTGGAATTATATTTACTTATAACTATGCAAATTACTTACTAATGAAAAGTGAAAAATATAAAGAGAGAAAAAATTAAAGAAACAATCCGTTTCCTGCGGTTTAAGGCGCCCGATTTCCCGACGGAGCTATTCTAACTACGTAAATGGTCGTATTTAGCTTCATATTCTAATGATATTGTAGGAGGTTTTTATGCAATGAAGATACGATAAATAAATGAAACCCGAAAATAAAACATAGCTGAATTATCGCGCCCAAAACCCTCTAAATACAAAATCGTTGCAGCCGTTTCCGATATTTGCTTGTTTAAAGGTATTAAATAATTTTACACGTGGCTATAATAATGTTTACAACGTGTTGTATTTCGAGGGGCAATCTTAGATCATTTAGTACGAAATTGTAATATGTTACATATCTTAAATCTTGACCATTTATAAACTCTCAGACCTTGTCTTATTACAGTGTTTTTACCGCAGAATTCATACATGAATTATAAGTTTATCAAATTCTTAAAACTGTTTTTAACACGGAATTTATTTTAAGTTTAAGTCATAATTACTTGAATTTAAATCAGGTTGAATCATAAACGTTTTAAATATTATTTGACAATTACTGTAGTATATTCAATTGATTATACTGCAGAAGATTTGATTGTATTATAATTGAGTGCCTCGGTGACCTGGTGGTACGCGATTCAGACTTGCATTTCGGTAGTCCAGGTTCGAACCCCACCTTGTACCAATGAGTTTTTCCAATTTAAATACATTTTCTGAGTGCTCTTACGTTGAAGGAAAACATCATGGATCCCTGGATTTGTGTCTATATAAAACTTTTATATACTGGCATAATTGAGTAATCGCAATCAATAGATTATTCCAGTAAAAGCGATGGAATTGTCACATTCCTGATTTTGTAATAAATTTTACTTTGCCCCTGTGTTGCTCTGCGCCTCTGTGGTAGAGTACTCCAATCGACTTACTCGAGTCGGTGTTCAACTTTGACGCGCGAGGTCCTGGGTTTGTTTCCCAAGCATCGTATTCTTATACTTTTTTTAGTTTATCTGAAAAGCATATCTGACATTAGATTTGTGTCCGATATGACGACGGACTTGCCACCATCATGGAACCTAATATCGTTGGCTAATCGTGGGTGCATATGTACCTCTGCCTACTGTCTCGGGGAAATGGGCGTGACGATATTTTAGTATATTCAACAACGAGTTGTCATTATTAACAATTGTTTCTATCGTAGTATCATACACCCATTATGTAGTTATATTATGGTGGTCCTATTCGCCCATTTTGATTTTGAGTCTTAAGACTTTATCTAGAAAGATCACTATCCAATATCATGTATGTTGTAATCATGGTCCATACTTTCGTTGCGTCACTCAAGCTCTGATCTCTCGGCAACTTTCACTGTCAATGGGACGCGACGCACTTGTCGGAAGTTATTGCTTGGTAAATGGAATTCTGCGATTTTTTCACCTCTGACCTTTGAAAATGGTGATTTTGCACGCCACCTAACCTTATAGCTGTCTTTTTCCAACGCAAGCAAGAGAAAGAGACAAACACGTTCAGTGCCGTCCGTGAAGCATTTCTAACGAACTGTTCGCAAAATTAAACATCTATCTTATTCTCATAGGCTATCCCAATTACAAGACCGGCTTGTTTTGACTTTGATAACTCTACAAAACTGTCAGAAAGATAGGTTCTCCGAACAATACTGAACTTAAAACAGAAATTTATCTAGGTAGGTAAAATAACAAAAGTAATATCCTTGCGCGCGAGTCCGACTCACACTTAGCTGTTTTTGTTAATTGCCGATAATCTCTGTGTTTCCCTGATTCCCTGTTGATTTCCCTGTGTTGGCCCGGGTCTACAGGTTAACTGGGTCATTGCCAACAAGACCACTAGTGGTAGAGTGTTGTGCAGCAACTCGCCCGGGTAGGGACCCCCCGCCTTATCTATTCATACCGCCATAATGACGTGTTCCGGTCCGGAGGGTAGGACTGCCGGTAGACTTGCATACCAGGCCTAATTACGGTTCTCTCTTACTATCAGGAGAGCGGTGTGCTAGTTCGCATCCTTATTCCATAAAAATAAACATTTTCCATTTTCATCCTTACGTAGAAACTTGCGAGTGCAAAAACAATCTAGCATTTCGTTTTGAGGCCGCGATTTTAAATCCGTTAGGTCGGTAGACGAAAAAACCCCGTTACACTACACGATACAAAATGTTTTAACATCAAATTTATTTCTATTGGTATTTAAGATCGCCTCTGTGGTCCACTAAAGTCGATGTCCGCTTTTTTAGCACGAGGACCACGGTAGGGCAACTTATAAAAGTTACTGACAACTCGCTCCGACTTCGCACTAAATATAATGCGTTTTTTTATGGGATACGACAGCGAACAGATACACGGGTATCCTGATGGTACGTGGCAACCTTGGTCTATAGACACCATAAATGTTGTAGGTGCGCAGCTGTCCTGTGGTCATGCTGTTAGACCTTATGAGCACGTCTACCTGCTACCTTACCCTCCAGCACGGAGCACGACAATATCATTATGACACAGGAATATGTAAGGCGGTGAATCCCTACCCGGGCGAGTTGCTGCACAGCACTCTACCACCAGCGGTCATGTTGGTAGTGACCCAGTTAACCTTTGCCCGTCTCTTACGAGCTGCCTGGTAGGAAGTCAGTTGGTTTATTCTACACAGAGGACCCGGAACAACACGGGGAAAAATGCATGTAATATTCATATAAAACTTCCTCTTGAATCACTCTATCTATTAAAAAAACGCGTCAAAATCCATTGGGTAAATTTAAAGATAAGCTAAGCAACGGGAAGCAAGGGGAGAGCAACCTTGTTTTATACTATGTAGTGTTTCAATTTACCTGAAAAAACCTTGTCTGATATTGGATGTGTGCCCAATATGGCGACGGACTTTCCACCTGTCACATCATGGGACCTGGCTCTGCCTATCCTTTCAGGGCGTAACGATATTTAACTATACCAATATCATAAAGAGGAAAAATTTGTTTCTTTATATTGAACTAGCGACCCGACCCGGCTTCGCACGGGTGGACATTTACTTTTTAAGCTCTCATTTAGGCAGCTTTCGCGAGAATCGTTACCGTAGGCCAGTTTTTTCGTCGACTTACTCCACAATTTTCACTACCACGAAAAATCCTATCTATTTTCCGGGATATAGTCTATAAGGATTCGGAATAATCCCTCTAAGTAATGGTAAAAGAAATTTTGAAATCGGTCCGGTAGTTTTTGAGCCTATTCAATACAAACATACAAAAATACAAAGGTTTCCTCTTTATAATATTAGTGTAGATAGGCTCCGAAACTACTGGACCAATTTGAAAAATTCTTTTAACATTATAAGCTAACATTATCCCTGATAAACATTGGCTACTTTTTACCGCGGAAAAATGCTTCATTCCTACGGGAAAACGGGTAATAGGTTGTAAGAATTATCTTTCCGTACTTATTTATTTCACATAACTTCTAAATAGCTAAACCGATTGGGTTGAAATTTTATACGGATATTTCGATGGTTTCCTGAATTATTTGAAAATACGCTGCTGTCATTATGTCAACTACGAACTAACCGTGCGAAACCGGGCCGGGTAGCTAGTTTGTTTATATTTTTATACCGCTATAAGTTAGTACAGTTACTGAACTTGCGAAACTCGGGAACATTTTAATTTAAATCGTGGTGATCAGCGTCAGATGTAGATTACGGCAAGGCAGCAAATTACCTTTCGTTAATGTCTAAAGTTTCACTTTTATGTAGGTATGCCTCTCGAGTTTTTAAGGAATTTTTTACATTTGCTTTCTTAGTGCTTCAAGGTTAATTAAACGTTAGACATTTTTTTATGCAATTTTAGAAAACTCAATCAACCAACCACTTTCTTAATTGTATACTGTGCCCGCGACTTTGTTTGAATGAAATTAAAAAAAAACCGTCTAGTGCGAGCGGGACTCGCGCACGAAGGTTTTCGTACCATTATCAATAAAAAAGGCAAAAAATCACGTTTGTTGTATGGGAGCACCGTTTATATATTATATAGTTTATTCTGTTTTTAGTATGTGTTGTTCTGGCGGCAACAGAAATTTATTTATAATAAAAACACATGATCCACTTATAATTCTAAAAAACCCTAATACCCGAAATACAGTCTAGCTATCACGGTTCATGAGATACAGCCTGGTGACATACAGAACGACAGACGGACAAAAGCTGAGTTTTAGTAATAGGGTTCCGTTTTTTACCCTTTAGATACGGAACCCTAAAAAGTGCCTTTAATTTCTTCTTTTTACAAAAGCTTTCTGTCATTGAAATTCCTATCAAAATCGGTGCAGCCGCTCGAGATATCAGCCGGAACACAATTGGATATACAATATTGATGTACTCATGATTAGCCGACGATATTAGTTTCCATGTCATATTGGGCACGAATCCCGGGTTTCCTCACCATGTTTTATCATAATTTGTTATATTGCGTCCTCTTAAATTTGGGTTTCGTCATTTCTTCAAAATAACCACCCGTTCACACGTGAGACGAATCGTCTCATTTTGTGAGATGTTTGTATTTTATTAAAAGCTTTTATTTAACTAGCATTGTATGTATATAAGTATGTATGTTCGGGTGGAATCTTAGAATTCAATGTTGAAGTAGACGTCTTGACCCGATTAAGCTGAAATTTTGTATACACGTTACTTTGGATGACAATACACGATTAGGTCCGTGATCATTCTTAATTCAATATGGCGGACTAACCAAGATGGCGGAATAGTTGTTTTTAAAGCAATTCTACAATTTGGGTAACAATGAAAGGGTTCGTTGAGAGCACCTCGAAAAATAAGAAAGGCTTTTTCTAAAAAGCTTTTTTTGCTTTTTAACTTATTCATATTCATATTACATATTATAGTACAAGATAAACGTCCAAAAGGACGCAAACGTGTTATGTCACCAGATGGTACGCGCCATCTACAAACATGCGTGGCCTTGCTGTTTTCTTGAAGGTCCCAAAGTCGATTCCGTTTGGAAATAACGCCATAAGTAACTGGTTCCACAAAGTTGTCGTGCAAGGTACAAAAATGATTTGAGAAGTGTAGAATCGCTTGAAAGTGATACGCATGAAACTTTAAACTCTTAGAAATAAATATATCTGGATAAATTACACAAATTGATCTCACCCCAACGGAAGCAAATTATATGCTTGTGTTATGGGTGTTAGACGACGATACTAATACATAGAAATACCTAAATAGATACCAGAGTAAATTTGATAAACGTCTATGTTCTTCACACAATTGTCTGACAAAGCGGTAATCAAACCCGAGCCTCGGTTCTTCTTATGTTCTCTGTTTCATATTATAACTTTGGTTATTGTAACCTATCACCTAATTTAAAGGGTAGAACGTACTTTTTCTAGTCTAACTTATTAACTCAGTTAATGCTAATTTTTGATACGATACTGTATTCTTCTGGACATATTTTTCCCCCGTCTTGGTCCGGGTTCCGTTGTAGAATAGGCCAACCTCCTTCCACCCAGGTAGCTCGTAAGAGGCGAGCACAGGGTCTATTGTCACCAACACCGTGACATCGACTAGGTTGTAGAGTCTTGCAACGACTCGCCTTACCTATTTCTGCCACAATAGAGTGCCACTATTCCTGCCAAAACGCACCATTTCCACCTCTTTAAGCGACGTATATTTCTTATCATCAGGAAATCCGTCTGCTTTTTTGCCTTCCAAAATCATAAAAAAATATATATTGAGTAAAAAAATAGTTCCTTCCGATAAATTTGCCAAGAGCCCCGAACGTTATAGTTACGCCACTGATTAAACCAATGTTTTTTTGCGGATTCCAAGCTATGTCAACATGTATGTTTGACTTATAGATACTGATATATTCGTAAGATATATTCGTTTTTTATAAAATTATAAAGAAACCTAGAACTCACCATTAGTAAAGAAATATTTCTTGAGTATGTCAATAAACGCTGTATAGTGTTTTTTTCATATAGGGATGTATTATGTTTGTGACAGCTGTCATGTAATCTGAATACGTCATTGTGACGTTTAGTGTCAGGACCGTAATAGTAGTTTGACGACACCACCCACTAATACATTAAGTTTGCGCGGTACAAACGCGTATCAATCCGGTTTACAGTTCGGACTGTTGATATGTTTTTGCGAAACGTATAACATTTTGTAACGACATAATAATTATGCTATACGTAAAACTCTGGAAATTTCTAAACAACCGCTACAATTAAGGTTTTTTGCGGTTATATTAAATACATAGATAGTTTCTGGGTCAGATGGTGTCTGAATATATTTTTGTAGGTTTTATAAATGTTCTTGGCCTGTTTATAACAATTGTAAACGTAAAGAACATTTATACCTATTTAGAAGTATGTGAAATACCTATTTAGAAGGTTGAGCCATTTGGCCAAACCAATTAGTTTAGAATGTTATATGGATGTTTCGGTGTTTTCCTGGTTAATTTAAAAATACAATTGGACCCGGTAGGTGGCACTGCTGACATCATGTCAAATACGTAGGTACTAACCACGCAATCCCGGCTGGGCAGCTAGTACAAAAATATAACGGTCGTCTCAAGTATTAAGTAAAGATGAGTTATGCATGTTTGTCATCGTTATGAAATATCCTTGAAATTGTGATAAGCATTTAGTCTACTCCTTATGTAATAAAAGAAACCGGTCGGCTACGTAAATTGAGAGCTTTGTGCTGTATGAGAAATCGCTTCAAGAGTTAAACAATATGGGGTTAAACATTTTTTAACCGTCTAATATAGTATAAAAATCTTGTCTCTGTGTTCTATGTTAGTTGCCATACTCCACAGAAACGACTTTATTGATTTTGATAATGTTTACACTTGGTGGGTCTGAGAGTAGGATTTTATCCTTTTTTATACAACTAAGTGCGAAAAAGCTATTTTTTATAATATTTGAAGGCTAACAAATATAAGGATTTCTATTCACAGCACGTCGCGTAAAATTCATAAAAAATTAATAAAAAAATAGCCTTGGGCAAATTACACATGTTGATCTAACCCCAAAGTAAGCATATGTACGTATACCTATGCTTCTGTTACGGGTATTAATCAACCATATTAATGCATAGAAATTCACACATAGATACCAAATAAATTTAATAAACACCCAGAACCGGAAATACAGACATTATGTTCGTCACACAAATGTCTATCATTTTACATTCCATTCCCGCCGGGAATCGAACCCGAGTTTCACCGATGGTCGGTGGCTTTAGGTATGATCATTAACCCTTCGACCATCGAGGCGGTCACAATTTTCCTTATAGTCTATTATATCCAAAATATAAATAAGTATTTCAACGAAAAACAAAGGTTATATTGCTTTATTACGCATTTTTTGGAGGAATTTTTTGACATCACTTTAATGAATATAGAAAATTATTTACTTAGAAATATTAATTTGACGAGTGTTTTTTTTTTTCTAAATTTACATTCATTCAATTACGAAAAGCCTTTTTGTAAATGTTCTGTTATTTACACCCTAAATTTCAATAGGCAATGTAATTTAAGGGCCCCGCGCCGGCTTTATCCGGCACAGATTCTGCCCTCTGATAATTGACTCGGGCGGAAAAGCTGGTTTCTGTATAATATGATGTTTTCTCCCCACAGATATGCATGGCTCTCTCGGCGCTATACCACACGTTCTCGTGCCGATCGGAGCACGATTACAACACATTCCTGATGTACGATCTCTTCGGCATCGCACTATCGCTGCTCGCTATTTACACATCGGGCATCTACTACGCGTTTTGGTGCAATCATGTAAGTGTATGGTTAACTATCTGTGCCTGCGACGACTTCCGCGTTTTTATTTAATTATCTAAACCTTATATTATCTTGCGTCTGTAAAGGTACAGGTGTCGCCTGTTAAGACCGTTAGCCGCGTGGGGTCCCGGGTTCAAATTCCATGTCGGGCGACTTTTCTTAAATGTTTTTCAGATTATTCTGAGTAAGCACTACATTGTCCGGGATTTGAATGTGTCCAAAGTGGCTTGCCGCCACCTATCACATCAGGGCCCTAGTACCTTAGTTAATCGTGGGTGTTCTAGTATATGTACTGGACTTACGAGTCTTGAATATTTGTCTATAATAGGCGTGAAGGTACTTTTTTAAAATTTTTTAATAATTTTATCATATAAATTTCTACATTTAAAAAATATATAAGAAGCTTTCCATATTACATTAGCTGTCTACCAGTGAACGTCCCGTCAAAATTGGTCTAGCCGTTACAGAGATTAGCGGGTACAAACAGACAGACAAATATTCAAAAAACAATATCTTGGTATATACCTTGTAAACATATTATGTTAAACATTGTTATGCATTTAGTAAAAAGAGGTTATTTTAATATTACATACAGACAGTCCAATTTTATTTATTTGTATAGATTAGAATATCAGTGGACCGAGTGTGTTTTCGCAAGGAATTACTTCGTTAATACGTCTAGGTTTGGGTAATCCGAATGCGTTTGGCGGCTAATTAAAACTTGTACTTCTAGCAGTCTGTATGTACGACTAGTTTTAACTTTTAGGCATTATTGGTTTATATATAGACTCGTCAAGAGATGTGTTTGTTTGTCTTTTGGACGAATGAACATCATCTAACATCTTTGTGCGTGCGCTCCGCAGTATTTGTGGAGTAACGCTCGCGAACCGTATTCGTAATAGTGTGATCAGAGAAAGAGTGGGATTGAAAGAAAGTGTCGGTGTAGAAAGAAAGGGCATATTTTAATGGTTCGGTCATGTGTTTTTTTTTTAGTATAAGACAGCGAACAGGCACACGGGTCTCCTGATGGTAAGAGACAACCGTGGCCTATAGACACCATAGATGTT
>DVZL01008898.1:0-10032 GCA_018236625.1 Lasaia peninsularis | reverse complement strand
TTTTGTAACAACTTTTAAACACATATTCGGCAAATAAATAATTTTCATTTCATTTCATTTCATTTCATTTCATTTCAAGATCTCAAAAACC
This sequence comes from Lasaia peninsularis, assembly GCA_018236625.1. Taxonomy (NCBI): domain Eukaryota; kingdom Metazoa; phylum Arthropoda; class Insecta; order Lepidoptera; family Riodinidae; genus Lasaia; species Lasaia peninsularis. Next base: position 9,941 of record DVZL01008898.1, on the reverse strand, counting down.
ATACCAAGCATACATTTCTTATTTTATTCCTTCCTATTTTTTCATCTTATAAGATTACTTACACATTACAGATTAAATATATGTTAGTTAGTTTTTAGATTTTTTCTATTAAGAAGGCCACAACTTCTTGTTTACTTTTAACAAATTTATTATTCAGATTTTTAAAAACGTAATAATCAGCCTATAAGACTTTTTTCTTTTTTTTTAATTTTTGGCATGGGCGTAAGCAACTGCCGTTAGTCAAATTTAATTAGTTATCTCCTGACCTCGCAAAATCGGTTAGTCATAGTCAATAGTCATTTATATCATGGTCTTAGGTAAAGCGGTGCATCCTTAATAAGCTGGCTGAGTGAAATTTGGCGGCATCGGGAATATCAATCATTTTCATAAATTCTTTCTTTTTGCAAATTTAATAAAATTGTACAAAATGCCACAAATATTGACATTAATTTAATCATGTAAGTACATGAAATTCAATAATTACGAAAACAATATAATTAATAACGAAAAATGAATATTAACGTCCGTCATTTCGCTCGATCCCGCCAAAACTCCAATAATGGCAAAAGCCCCATTGTTCAAATCAGGGTTTATATATATTATACAGAGTTCTTCTCAAAAAAATAAAGAACATATTAGTTAGGTACATTATCTTTGTTATAATATTTTACATATTTTTTTTCTATCCATCTGTCTCTCTGTTTGTTCAGACAGACAACTAATGTAATAAGGAACAGCTTAAGTTATTTTATTTTAGAAATGTATAAAATAAAATAATTAAATGAAAACCATTAAGCAAGTATTTGTTATCTGGAGATTATACTCTTAACGAAGTCCTAATCCAGTATTAAACATCTATCTCATTCTCATAGGGCCGGCTATATCACTTTCATAAGGAACTCGCAAAAAGAAAGCTTGGCCAGTTTAGAGTGAGTTAGTAATACTACTACGCATTGCGTACAAGTCTTTGTTAAGAGGTTAATCATCAGATAGCATCTTCAGCTTCATGGAATATACTTAAATAAAACTAGTTTTAATCGAATCCAAATGTCAGGAAAGTTCAAACTTAACTACAATGTAATACCTACATATTGAAGTTTAACTTATTAATGTTTTTTAATGATAACTCTAACTATTAAGTTATATATTTTAAAAGCTTGAATTTATTATCGAAACTAGCTATGCCCGTGACTTCGTTTTATTCAATTAAAATAAAATTAGCCTAATCGCCCAAATCCCGTCAAAATCTGTCCAGCCGTTTCAAACATAAGCGGTCACAAATAGACAGACAAAAATTCTAAAAAAATATTACATATGCATTTAGTAAAAAGCGGTTGTTTTAATATAACATGCAGACACTCAAATTTATTTTTATTTGTGTAGATAATCTATATAGATTTCAGATTTGTAAAATTTCACCTTAATTTCACGCGTATTTGTTACAAAAACTATTGTTAAAAAACTTGTTTTTTAACTGGTATACTCACATTTAGTTTTGGATGTAGAACGTGTTAGAATTGGTCTTAGGCAATAGAAGATGCCTTTGAAGTCACCGAGCGAGGTAGGGGCGTAACGCGCATTGTTCGCGCTCGTTGCGTCGAATAATATCTATTACCCCAAGAACACCAGCACCTCTAGCACGAACATTATCGACATCGAAAACTAAACCTCAAATGAATCGATGACGAATAAAGTTTACCCCTTAATTAACTACAGATGTGTCTGTTAAATTAAAATAACCGCTTTTAAGTAATGGTTATTACAATGAATAAATAAATAAAATATAAATTATATTGTGTTAAAATATTTGCACATCACAATGTAGTAGAATATGTTGGTATGATTAAAACTTTGGTTTTGTAACCACTTTTTAACACACGTATTCGGCAAATAAATGAAATAAAATTGGCCATAACAAATAGACATTTAAATTTGTCTGTTTGTTACAGCTTATCTCTGTAACGACTGGACCGATTTTAACGGGACTTTCACTGGTAGATAGCTGATGTAATAAGGAATACTTTAAGTTACCTTTACTTACTACAATTCAAACGCATATGAACATCCAAACACAGATAGTTATGTAATATATATAAGTATTTTTCGTCCCAGCCTTATCCCATGTCAAATTCAGAAGATACCGGGTTTATTTATTTGTTTATGTAGTCTTTTTTGTACATCATATACAAATATATTATAGGTATAAAGGCGAGTTTAATGTGCATTTTCTACCGGCCACCAGAAGAAAGAAAAAATAATGGCAGATTCATAAAAAAAAAAACAAAAAAAATACAACATGTACAAAAAATCTAATCTAATAATATGTCAGCTACCTAATCAAGGGGATTTAACAAGGGCATTAGTTTTTAAAAATTTTTTGAAAAAAAACTTTACACTTATTAAATTTACACTCATTACACTACTTTAAAATTTTACACTTATTACACATGTAAGTCCTAGCTTTTACACATATATATGTAAAAGTTTAACCTTCGAATCTCAGGGGTATTAGTTACCTTTAGGAAGTGCATCTGATTTTTTACCTTCCCATGCATACGTTTTACATATTTTCAATGAAAGTAAATCCGCTAGCACTTCGTCCGCGTTTTTAAGTAGTTTTTTATGTTATAAATTTCTAAAATAAAAGAAGCCTTAGCTACTTCTTATTATACCAGCTATTTGCGAGTGAAAATGCCGTCATAATCCGTCCAGCCAACCAATTAGCTGGAACAAACACAGACAAAATTCTTAAGAAATACTAGTTGACCCGGCAGACTTCGTACTGCCTCAATCGATAAATAAAAGACCTAAACGGTAATAAATTGCAAATTAACTTTTTGACGTTAGGAACACACCTAATGAACTTTATTGAATAGCAACAAAGTTCAAATTGACTCTATAAAACGTTTGTATGGGAAATAGAAAAGGGCTGTTTTTAGGGTTTTCCTGGAAATTATTCGATTTTTTCTCGCCTTTTAAACCTTCCCTAGTTCTCCACGAACATTTCAAGACTAAGATAAGATAAATCCGTTCAGCCGTTCGCGAGTTTTAGTGAGACTAACGAACAGCGATTCTTTTATATATGCATTTAATTAACAAGAAAACCGGCCAAACGCGAGTTGGTCACGCGCACGAAAGTTCCGTAGCATCATCTGTAAAAACGGTGAAAGAATCACATTTGTATTATGGGAGCCCCATTTAAATATTTTTTTGTATTTGTTGTTATACTGGCAACGAATATATAAAAAATTCAATATTTTAACCATCATGGTTCATGAGATACTGGTGACAGACAGATGGACAGCGGAGTCTTAATAATAGAACCTTAAGTCTTTTAAGGTGAAGTAGCTCCAGAGTTTATCAGAGCAGAGCATTAAGACTATACATTTTTTAAGAAATTGAACCCGAAATCAGTAGATTACTATTTCATTTCGATAGTCATTAAAACTCGATATATATAGTTCAAGCATACTTTACATAATAGACATCTACACAAAGCTATCACATAATTTATCTCACTTACTCTCCAAATCAATGATATTTAAGCTTTTCGTGCTACAGAAAGACACTTACCTATTTTGTTAAGATAGCTAAACGTTTTTACAAGCGAATTTATCTCAGAGAAACTACCTATTCCATGTTTGTTTTAAGATACATTCAGCTAAAACTTTCATAAATCGGTTTCTCTGACACATATCGATGTAGGAGTTAAAATATAGATCACAGTGTTCTGTATCCTACTAGTCATACAAATGCGAAAGTTTGTATGCCTGTTTGTTACTCCTTCACGCCAAAACTACAGGATGGATTTGGATGAAACTTTATAGTAAGATAGCTTATACATCAGAATAAAACATCGGCTACCGACTAACCAACTACATTAAAAGATGATATGTTTTTTGGTAATTATCATTATAAGTCGAAAAAAAATTACGCTTTGATAAAATTTACGCGGGCGAAACCACGGGCGGAAATCTAGTACTTTCTATTACTCTTCTTACTTATCTACAAGGTTTTGTCTCTTTTTTTTGTTTGTATTGAAAGAAGATAGTGATAACTTATAATAAGTTTTACACACTAATATCTACAATTGAATGATTGTATTAATTGCTTGGTAACTTCTGTTGAAATGAAGATAAATGCAAGACAGAAAGTCTTTCAAACTCGCGTTAATTGTGGACATTTTTGGCAATTATAGTTTTGTAAACATCGATTACTTTTCAAGCTGTAGCCTTTGTGAAACGTTGACTATTCGGTGGTCATCAGAAAAAAACTCGAAGATTTAATGACTATTCATACAAAAAGTTTGATTGACATAGGCACACAGAAGTGAAATGACCGCCAAGTTGCCTTGACCCTTGTGGGCGCAGAGTGAGGCGTTAGGCGGAAGGCTCGTGTGCATTCGACTGTGTCGGGCTCCTGCGTAGAAATTGTTCGTCCTTGTGAATAGACAATGCTTTACCTTTGCACTAAAGAACTCTGTCGAGGTATTGTTCTATCTATTTTGAACAATTTTTGACTATTTTTTGGGAATAACAATTTGCATGTGATCTTGTCTTGATGGGAATTAACTTTATGTTTAATATTTTACAAAAAATAACAAATAGTTTAAAAGAAACATGTCTTTGTGAATTTAAGAGTTTATTGAGTAGAATTTAAGCAGGAAGTAATTAGAATTGTCTGAGGAAGGGATTACAAAAATATACTTCTAGGTAAAGCGTGGAAAAAATTAGGGCAAAATGGTATTTGACTAAGTTAAAAATATATCGCATGTAAAAAATATTAGTATATCACGAAAACATTTAATTTTTCCACATTTTTTGTTTTTTGGAACTTTAATCATCGGCCAATCGAAGGTGCATAAGTATACCTCCGCCTACCTTTTCGAGATTATAGGCGTGACGCTATTTTTATTTACATTTTATTATACATAAAATTCTATTTGATAAGCTAAGATAAAAACTATTCGTATTTTGGTTTATTGCGGTATTGTTTTTTTTTGAGTTACAACATAAAATCTTGTTTAGTTTTTTTGTCACTCGGAAAAAAGAAATATTACATATGACTGTTGTCTGAGTAAGTTTCCTAATAACTGTGATACACGTGCCTAGATACAAGAAGATAAACATACAGTTATATCTTTCTATTGTATCGAGCTACAAAAATTAATGAGCATATCAAGTGGAATACTGTTTGCAGTGGATGGATTATCTACATCACAAGGTAAAGTAACCTAGTAACAATAAAGTAAACAAAAAACATATTAACCTCATATCTACGCTTTTAAATTGTTTGATTATACATTTACAACCTCTTAATGTTCTATTATTCGGTCTCTATCTATCTATCCTGCATTCTAGTAACTGTATTTTATTTTGTTGACAGGAATAAAACTAAAAATGCCAGTTTTAAAGTACACGAATGAAATCATAATTCATGAATAAATTCAAAACTGAACATAACAGTTTAATAGAGTGCACTTATTAAATCTTACTTTGTAGATTCAAAACTAAAAATAGCATTTTAATGGAATGCACTTATTAATTTTTACTTTGTAAATAGATTCAATACTAAAATTATTGTTTAATGGAATGCACATATTAATTCTTACTCTGTAGATAGATTCAAAACTAAAAATAACACCCAGTTTAATAGAATTCACGTATTAATTCTTAGGTACTTTGTAAATATATTCAAAACTAAAAGTAGGAGTTTAATCGAATGCACGTATTAATTCTTACTTTGTAAATAGATTCAAAACTAAAAATAACAGTTTAATAGAATTCACGTATTAACTCTTACTTTATAAATGGATTTAATACTAGAAATGACAGTTTAATAGAATACACGAACTTAAAATATTGTGTAATAAAATATAAAATGTAATTTAATATTTTTACTTTTTCGAAAATTGTTGCAGTATACATTGTCACTGTCTCCTCTGTGGTGTAACGGTACGGATGTCGCCTGTTAAGACCGTTAGCGCATAGGGTCCCGGGTTCAATTCCCAGGTCGGGCAATTTTCTTAAATGTTTTTTAGATTATTCTTAATAAGCATTACATTGCCCGGGATTGGAATGTACCCCAAGTGGCGATAGGCTCGCCACCTATCACATTATGGACCCTAGTACTTTACTTGGATAATGTGGGTGGTTCAAGTATATCCACTGGACTTACGAGTAATGGATATACTAGGCCACCTCTGCCTACCCCTCTTCAGGGATAACAGGTGTGAAGGTATACATTGTGGTGTTGGCCGGTCATGTTGACCCATTGACTAGAGCTCTACTTGAGAGTCTGAGGAGTTGAAGCCAATATAATGATAATCACGTTAATGTGTGAACAAAGACCTTTGGTATCCAATATGGTTGCCCAGTATAATACAATGTGTACCGTAATAATATTATGTTGATAAAAAGCCATTTAAAACCGTGTTGAGTTTGAAGCACTAACGGGACGTAGAGCATTTTGGCGTGCAATCTTCTTCGTCCTTTTTCTCGTTTTTATGTCAGACGATATTGGGGCTAGATATCTAATCTAGGGGGCTAGATTTTACACAGAGCGACTATTATCTGACCTTTGCAATCCAAACGATATCAGGCCCAATCCTAGATTAGGTCGAATGTATTCGAATACATGATTCTGGGTTTTAAATATCTTCTGATGCCTAAACGGGATATTGCTAAGACGAAGAAGTTATTTAGTTAATACAAAATTTTATTCCCTATTTCAAATATAAATCCATGCATAATTTAAGTATTTTAGCATACATCAGCCACTTTTACTTTTATATTATATAAAAGATAGATTTGCCGCCAAAATCTCCTTCCCCTTTTCTACTATATTGTGACGTCACTATCCGATAATTTTAAAAGGCGCTACACACGAGGAAACTCATTCAAACTAACACTTAGGCGTTTTTTGCTCTGGCTGGTTTTAAGGCACACACACACGTGTCCGGTTGTTTTTGTCGAAATATATTAGTCTCGAAGAAACCGCCGAATACCGCTAGCGCCGCATTCGGTTATTGCTCTCAGATTCCGCAATAAATTAACATGTATTCGGTACAACTACATTTTATACTTAGTATATTTAGGATAAATGTTTTTACTAGACACTTGTTTTGACTTATGAAACGCTTTCTAATGCAACTCCGCTCATCATATATTTATGCGTTTGGTACAAAAGAACGAAACGGTCAAGTGTGAGTGGTAACGTTTTTAAAGGCGTTATGAAATTTTAAGCCTTTCGTAATGTTTGCAAAAGCGGCAGTGATGATTGATTTTTTATGACTTTAAAGTTATTAGGGGTCTTGCGGATGTTAAAAGTTTTTAGTGCTTCGGACTTCTATTTCCGTAGTTCAGGTTCGAACCCCGCATGTAAAAATGAGTTTTTCTAACTTAAGTACATTAACCGTGAGGCTCGGGTTCGATACCCGACGGGGACAGACATTTGTGTGATGAAAATAAAGGTTTCTATTTACCGGGTCTAGGTGTTTATTAAAGTTATTCTGGTGTTTAAGTATTTCTATGTATTAGTATCGTTGACCTATAACACCCATAACACAAGTATTTAATTTGTCTAGTAATATTTATTTATTTATTTAATTTAACCTAACGAACCTAATATCGTCGGCTAATTGTGGGTGCATATGTACCTCTGCTTTCCCTTTGGAGGATATAAAGACTGACACAAGTTTTTTTTTATATAGGTATATAGATAATCTCATAGCTTATATGAGACTTATAGGGACGAACCTGAGGGATAGCACTAGTTTTTCTATCCCTTTGGACTTGAACAAGAGTAGTAAATTTTAAATGTATTATAGTATCGTTATTCATATTTTCCGTCACTTCGCCGTTAAATTGTACTTTATAAACAGATTTATCGAGGTAAAATTACTCGTTGATATTAAAATATATGGTCATGAACTAGTCCATAGGACATCTCGTCTTCCAAGCAAGAGTAGACAGTATAAGACCACGAGATCAAGATATGGTAGACTGACCAAATAAACTTAATAGGTCTAAACTAAATTTAGTTTAGGTTGTCTTCTAAATTATTTTAATAGAATGATAGCTAACAGAGGCACATGGCGAAATATAGTGACGGACTTTTTTAAAGAAAGCGGTTGAATATTTAAAAACCAATTTTGAGCTCTCATTTTTAACTCGGGCTCAATGAAATAGTCAAAGTGTTTTGTGAATATATCTACACCTACGAAGAGACCTGTCTATCACATTATATATTCTTGACATATGACAGTTGAATGAAAGTGACTATATACAAGTGGGTTGTTCATCCTGTGTTTTTTTATGTAATCTGTAGTTTGATTTGTTACAAGTGTGTAATGTGTAGATAATTGTAAAATTATGGCTTTTCGTGTATAGTTGATTCAATAAAGTAAACTGCCAGAGTTTTCTAAAGGAATAATGGGAGTTACATACAAATAATGTTTAAACAAAATAGTTCTGTTTAAACAATGTATCGCATCCCCTGTAACACAAAGGATCAAGTCAAAATAATTGTAAACTCTGATTTTAAATGCTGAGACCAAAAAAATAGAGTACTTTTTACCGCGGAAAAATGCTTCATTCTTACGGGGAAACGAGTTATAGGACAACGGATAGGAAGAATTATCTTTCCGTACTTATCTATTGCACAAAGCTTCTAAATAGCTGAATTTTTTTATGGATATTTCGATGGTTTCATGTATGATTTAAAAGTACAATAATTGGAACCGGTAGGTGACGCTGCCGGCATTATGCCAACTACTAATCAACCATGTGAAGCCGGGCCGGGCAGCTAATATCCAATAAAAAAGTAACCCACAGTACAAACGCTTTAGATTAAAAAAACTAGGTTCATTAATTTGCAAAATCCCGCGAAAATATGAGTGACAGTTGGATGTGATTAATTTTCTTAGTCTGTGCCACAAGTGCCAAAATCTCCCTCCGTCTTCAGCCACCGTATTCATCATAGCTTAATTATTCTTCGTCGGCGATTAAGGTCAAACTTGATGACTGTTATGATTTAAATAAATCTAGTGCCTAACTTTTTGAGTAATGGTTGTAATAACCATTGATTGATAGATCTGTTCGTGGATTCCTATAGAAATGTAAATAAGAAAGGCTTGACTGATCAACAGATCAGTTTGGTAATGATTTTATAAATTGTATATTTTCATCTATAATTCAAGTCTCCGAACTATATTCGATTCAACCGCTTCATTGGTTCAATCATTCAAGGGGTTAGAGTATTCGCCTAATGCCTACTATACCTGAATGCTATTACAAATATTATATTGTGCAGACATTAAATAAATAAATAAATATTACTGGACAAATTACACAAATTGATCTAGCCCCAAAGTAAGCAAGTTATATGCTTGTGTTATGGGTGATATACAACGAATACATAAAAATACTTAGGTACCGGAATAAATTCAATAAACACCCAGACCACAAATGCTTGTCACTGTCGGGAATCGAACCCGAGCCTCACGGTTGGTCGGTGGTGTTAGGCGTGGCTGGTGACCAACGAGGCGGTTAATAAGTGAAAATCAAAAATCGATTTAGACATAACAAAAAAGTGTTTATAGTAAAACCTCCAATGTTCATCAAAAGTTGAAAGAAATCGTGGGAACGGCAATTATAAAGATTTGGAATGTGAAAAAAATTATACACATACGAAACGTTTATTTCATGCTTTAGCCGGCTATCTTATATAAAAAATACCTTCACGCCTATTATCCCAGAATTGGTAGGCAGAGGTGTACTAGTATATCCATGACTCGTAAGTCCAGTACATATACTAGAACACCCACGATTAGCCAAGGTACTAGGGTCCATGATGTGATAGGTGGCAAGCCTATCGCAACTTCGGGCATATTTCAATCCCGGGCAATGTAATGCTTACTCAGAATAATTTGAAAAACATTT